>PISX010026721.1:8235-24170 GCA_004024625.1 Mellivora capensis | reverse complement strand
GGTACAAGCCTTTCTCAAGAAACAAGAAAGGTCTCAAATACACAACTTAACCCTACACCTAAAGGAGCTGGAGAAAGAACAAGAAAGAAAGCCTAAACCCAGCAGGAGAAGAGAAATCATAAAGATCAGAGCAGAAATCAACGAAATAGAAACCAAAAAAACAATAGAACAAATCAACGAAACTAGGAGCTGGTTCTTTAAAGAATTAATAAGATTGATAAACCCCTGGCCAGACTTATCAAAAAGAAAAGAGAAAGGACCCAAATAAACAAAATCATGAATGAAAGAGGAGAAATCACAACCAACACCAAAGAAATACAAACAATTATAAGAACATACTATGAGCAACTCTACGCCAACAAATATGACAATCTGGAAGAAATGGATGCATTCCTAGAGACATATAAACTACCACAACTGAACCAGGAGGAAATAGAAAACGTGAACAACCCATAACCAGTAAGAAGATTGAAACAGTCATCAAAAATCTCCAGACAAACAAAAGCCAGGGTCAGACGGCTTCCCAGGGGAATTCTACCAAACATTTAAAGAAGAATTAATTCCTATTCTCCTGAAACGGTTCCAAAAAATAGAAATGGAAGGAAAACTTCCAAACTCATTTTATGAGGCCAGCATCACCTTGATCACAAAACCAGACAAGGATCCCATCAGAAAAGAGAATTATAGACCAGTATCCTTGATGACACAGATGCGAAAATTCTCACCAAAATACTAGCCAATAGGATTCAATAGTACATTAAAAGGATTATTCACCATGACCAAGTGGGATTTATTCCAGGGCTGCAAGGTTGGTTCAACATCCGCAAATCAATCAATGTGATACAACACATTAATAAAAGAAAGAACAAGAACCACATGATACTCTCAATAGATGCTGAAAAAGCATTTGATAAAGTACAGCATCCCTTCCTGATCAAAACTCTTCAAAGTGTAGGGATAGAGGGCACATACCTCAATATTATCAAAGCCATCTATGAAAAAACACAAATAACATTCTCAATGGAGAAAAACTGAAAGCTTTCCGCTAAGGTCAGGAACATGGCAAGGATGTCCATTATCACCACTGCTATTCAACATAGTACTAGAAGTCCTAGCCTCAGCAATCAGACAACAAAAAGAAATTAAAGGCATCCAAATCGGCAAAGAAGAAGTCAAACTCTCACTCTTTGCAGATGATATGATACTCTATGTGGAAAACCCAAAAGACTTCACTCCAAAACTGCTAGAACTTGTACAGGAATTTAGTAAAGTGTCAGGATATAAAATCAATGCACAGAAATCAGTTGCATTTCTCTACACCACCACCAAGACAGAAGAAAGAGAAATTAAGGAGTCTATCCCATTTACAATTGCACCCAAAACTATAAGATACCTAGGAATAAACCTAACCAAAGAGGCTAAAAATCTATACTCAGAAAACTGTAAAGTACTCACGAAAGAAATTGAGGAAGACACAAAGAAATGGAAAAATGTTCCATGCTCCTGGATTGGAAGAACAAATATTGTGAAAATGTCTATGCTACCTAAAGCAATCTACACATTTAATGCAATCCCTATCAAAATCCCACCCATTTTTTTCAAAGAAATGGAACAAATAATCCTAAAATTTATATGGAACCAGAAAATATCTCGAATAGCCAAAGGAATATTGAAAAAGAAAGCCAAAGTTGGTGGCATCATAATTCCGGACTTCAAGCTCTATTACAAAGCTGTCAGCATCAAGACAGTATGGTACTGGCACAAAAACAGACACATAGATCAATGGAACAGAATAGAGAGCCCAGAAATAGACCCTCAACTCTATGGTCAACTAATCTTTGATAAAGCAGGAAAGAATGTCCAATGGAAAAATGACAGCCTCTTCAATAAATGGTGTTGGGAAAATTGGACAGCCACTTGCAGAAAAATGAAATTGGACCATTTCCTTACACCACACACGAAAATAGATTCAAAATGGTTGAAGGACCTCAATGTGAGAAAGGAATCCATCAAAATCCTTGAGGAGAACGCAGGCAGCAACCTCTTCGACCTCAGCCTCAGCAACAACCTCATAGGAACATCGTCAAGGGCAAGGGAAGAAGGGCAAAAATGAACTATTGGGATTTCATCAAGATCAAAAGCTTTTGCACAGCAAAGGAGACAGTTAACAAAACCAAAAGACAACTGACAGAATGGGAGAAGATATTTGCAAATGACATATCAGATGAAGGGCTAGTGTCCAAAATCTATAAAGAACTTATCAAACTCAACACCCAAAGAACAAATAATCCAATCAAGAAATGGGCAGAGGACATGAACAGACATTTCTGCAAAGAAGACATCCAGATGGTCAACAGACACATGAGAAAGTGCTCCACATCACTCGGCATCAGGGAAATACAAATTAAAACCACAATGAGATATCACCTCACACCAGTCTGAATGGCTAAAATTAACAAGTCAGGAAATGACAGATGCTGGCGAGGATGTGGAGAAAGGGGAACCCTCCTACACTGTTGGTGGGAATGCAAGCTGGTGCAACCGCTCTGGAAAACAGCATGGAAGTTCCTCAAAAAGTTGAAAATAGAACTACCCTATTGCCCAGCAATTGCACTACTGGGTATTTACCCTAGAGATACAAACGTAGTGATCTGAAGGGGCACATGCACCCAAATGTTTATAGCAGCAATGTCTACAATAGCCAAGCTATGGAAAGAACCTATATGTCCATCAGCGGATGAATGGATAAAGAAAAAGTGGTATATATACACAATGGAATACTATGCAGCCATCAAAAGAAATGAAATCTTGCCATTTGCAACGACGTGGATGGAACTAGAGGGTATCATGCTTAGTGAAATATGTCAGTCAGTGAAAGACAACTATCATATGATATCCCTGATATGAGGAAGTGGAGATGCAACACAGGGGGTTAGGGGGTAGGAAAAGAAGAAAAGAAACAAGATGGGTTTGGGAGGGAGACAAACCATAAGTGACTCTTAATCTCACAAAACAAACTGAGGGTTGCTGGGGGGAGGGGGGTCGGGACAGGGGGGTGGGTTAATGGACATTGGGGAGGGTATGTGCTATGGTTAGTGCAGTGAAGTGTGTAAACCTGGCAATTCACAGACATGTACCCCTGGGGATAAAAATACTTTATATGTTTATAAAAAATAAAAATATTGTAAAAAAAACATGAATTTAGTCAAATGAAATCTGGATTTGAAATAAATTATCCAGAAAGAATCACAGCAAAGAAAATGGAACGTTTGAAGGGTAGTTTAAGAGACTTGAACAATAGAGTGACAATGTCTAACATACTGTAAACTCCTTACAAGGGAGACTCTTAAGTGAGACAGTTTTACCAATATGACCAATAAAAGTGTGAAGCAAAATATAATCCCATTGATCTTCAAACAAATCCAGTATGTAGAATTAAAAAAAAATTCCAAAACTCCTTTATGGAGTTCACATAAACTTGACACACAAATTTGATAAGGCTTACATATGAAAAGCAAATCTCATTAATTTATATTAATGCCAAAATACTAAAGATAAAATTAGGGAAACTAATCCAGCAATATATAAAAATGATACTGTGTTTTTGCAAAGTTTTCAGTGAGTTTGTTACCAGAGATGGAAGTTGTTTTAACACTAGAAAAACATTCACTAAAGTTCACTTTATTAATAAAGGCAAAACTTGGGGTGCCTGGGTCACTCAGTCTGTTAAGCATCTCCATTCGGCTCAGGTCATGATCTCAGGGTCCTGGGATGGGCTTTGGGCTCCTTGCTCAGCAGGGAGCCTGCTTCTCCCTCTGCCTGCCCTTGCCCCTGCTTGTGTGCTCCCTCACATGCTGTCCAGGAAATAAATAAAATCTTTAAAAATTTAAAGACAAAGCTTATGTGATCATGTCGATAGAACTAGAAGAAAATGATTGCATTTAACAATCAAGATAAAACTACGATTCTTAAATTATGGATACGGAGAACTTTTTTATCCACATGGAGTCATTACTGTTAAAATGCAATGACTTCAGCAACAACAGCAAGTATGGCACTTAATGGTAAGACATTGGCAATATTCCCTCTTGAAGAGCTGGACAATGCTACACAGAAAGGGAAACTTTATGACAGAACTAGCAAACTGAAGATCACTGGAAAGAGTTTTTACTTTACATTGAAGGATAAAAAGATAAATCAGGCTCTTTTTACATACCACATATACACATCAATTTATAGTTGATTGATTTTTAAACTTGAAGAGCAAAATTATTCTTTTTTGGAAGAAAATAAAGGTCCTATGTTTATGACCTCAGGACTGGAAAAGATTTTCTAAATGAGACATAATAAAGCAAGTAGTAAAGGAACCATTAAGAACCATTAAAAAATTCTGTTCATTCACAGATTCACTAAGAGTGAAAAGACGATTTAAAAATTGAAATCAAACAATTGTACATATAAAGCCAAATTTCTGTAATGCAGTATGCCAGTTCTTATTGAAATTACACAGGGCCCATTCAAGAGACCCAATATCAACCCAGGAGGCACCTGGATAGATGGCTTCTCCTATCGTTTGCTCCCACTATCAATTTTGGATTGTTTGGTGCTCATGCCATAAATTGTTAAGTATACAGGATATTATCCCTGACGTGTAACAAAATGGATAGGTCTGTGCTGAAAAAGCTAAGAAACCGAAAGTAGTCTTGAGGAAAACCCCCACAATTTATATATATATTAAATCCATGTACCAAAACCAGCCTACCTAGTTTATATGACACATACATAATCATTCACATATAGGAACCAGATTAAAGTGGGTACATATAGGGGCACCTGGCTGGTTCAGTGGGTTAAACCTCTGCCTTCTGCTCAGTTCATGATCTCAGGGTCCTGGGATCGAGCCCCGCATCAGGCTCTCTGCTCAGCGGGGTGCGTGCTTCCCTTCCTCTCTCTCTCTGCCTGCCTCTCTGCCTACTTGTGATCTCTGTCCGTCAAATAAAATCTTTAAAAAAAAATAAAGTGGGTACATATAGAGATGAAGAGAATAAGAATATGATGAATTGGAGATGAAAAGAAAAATCAAAGTAGAGCCAAGATTTTTCCTAGTACAGAGTAATGAAACTAGTCATGAACTGAAGAGTAGGGTTAGCTCCTATCTACATTTGGGTTTTTATATGTATGGACATTAGTGCATACATTGTGTGTGAGTGCTGTATGAAGACTCTTCCTTCCATTAGCAATTTGACATATCCCATTATATAGCCAGAAATATATATATATATATATATATATATATATATATATATATATATATATATATATTTTAAGGCATGGAAAGTTTAATAATGAGAAACCTTGCCCAAAGGAAAAGTCCTGTCTACCATTTATAAAGATAGCGTGTGGTACTATCCACTAAAAAAATATAAAACAACTTTATGCAGGGCAACTAGAGTTTCCACTCTTTTAATTGGATCAGTAAATATTTAAGCAGTTCCTAACAGGGAAAACAAACCAATCATTCATTTTGTTACCACAGTTTGCATTCTTATTTTTCAAAGGAAAACTCGCAATGTATAGTTGCAATGTATAGTTGCAAATTTTAAAACAGAACCCCATCATCTTAGCCTCCAACGCTGTCCTTTGCTTGTGAGTTAATAGAAAAAGCAACATGTGAAGGATTTTTCTGCAGGACAATGCTTCTAGTTGTGATTCTTTAGGGAAACTATCACTTGCTGAGAAGCAGTGACTTTAAAAATAGAACTCATTGCTATGCATATTAGCGGACAACCTGCTGTCCCAGACATTCTAAAATGAGTTATCCCAGCTCAAGCAGTAAATCAAGCCTGAATATGAGAGAGATCGTCCTCACTTAAATCATTATTATGCTGCAAGCATTATATAAGCCATATTGGAGCCACGAGGCCTTGCACAACACATACCAGGAAGCAGAGAGAATCAGTGCTCACAACCTGCCACTCTGTTTAACTTTCATTACTTTGCTTCCAATCAACAACATGTGTATCAGACTGAAGCCGTCGCCACCCTTCCAAACAGGTCACATGGCGGTGATTAAAAGAAGAAGGATTTTCAGTGCTAAATCAATATGCTTTATTCTCCTGGAAGTTCCCGTCATTTTGAAGCTAGAAATCTGGTTCTACAGCTGAGTTCTCACTAAAATAAATGAGTTGTGATTTGTTACAAAATTGTTTTAAAATACACTAGTGACCAGAACACTAAACTATAATTATAATGGAGACGGTTTGTACTGCAAGTCATCTTTGTTTTTTGAAAATATCATTAATCTTTATCTTAACTAATTATAGCTTTGAATTTAGCTTCAGTATGCACATAGTTTGGAGGAAAATGGAAATTTTGGGGAAATTTAATGCAGACAAATTGAAACACTCTCTGAATATAGAAAATCTGGAATACCCAGTACCTGACACCACTGCCTTCCCATCAATCAGAAAAGTGACATTTATTATCCGATTCCTCTCAACTTGTGTAGATCCAGACATATTTCCAACAACGATAACTGAAATAAAGCAGTTTTAACTAAAAACAACATATATATAACATACATAGTGTAACATATATAATATATATAACATTTATATATATATATAATGTATGTGCACTACATGTTTTTTATATTCAGATATAGGAACTAAGCTATCTAGGTTGTTATCACAGTGTTTTGACATCAAATATTCTAGCTAAAATAGTATATTTGTTTATATAATTGATTAGAATTGTACTGTCTTAACTCTATTAGCTCTAAGAGATGACTCTAAATTATATCAACAGAATCATAGTAAAAGAAATTCCATATACTGTTTCTTCCCAGTAGGATTTAATTATGTGTTGTCACTAGCTAGAATCTGGCAGTTGGAAAAGCTTCACTTGTCTTTTGGATAGAAATGGTTGGCTAAAGGCAAGTCACAAAATTTCCCTTTCCCTAATCCAACAAAAAATGAACAAATCTATGCTATACTTATATATATATATATACACAAAATATTAATACAAAAGCAATGTGTTGTGTATGTGTGTGTGTGTGTGTTTGTATATAGACACACACATACACATGGCATGCATATTTATATTTAAGTCATTATTATGCTGCAAGCATTATGTGAGCCATGTGGAGGCATGGGGCCTATACAATACATACTGAGAAGTGTAGGAGAATTACATGAGTATAGATAGAACCATAATTCTTGGGGTGCCCAGGTGGCTCAGTCAGTCACATGTCTGCCTTCAATTCAGGTCATGATCCCAGGGTCCTTCGATTGAGTCCCACATTGGGCTCCCTACTCAAGGGGGAGCCAGCTTCTCCCTTTCCCTCTGCTGCTCTCACTCACTCTCTCAAGTATATAAAATCTTAAAAAAAAAAAGAACCATAATTCTTAGTAAATTATCAACTTTATACATATTATATATACATATAATTTTTCTCTATATATAGACGGAGAAGCACCAGACAAACAAGAAAAGAGAAAATACCTAATAACTTGAACTACAAAAAAGAATATCATGTTGTGGGTATCCTACCAACATGGATGCTATTCCTTCATGATTCTTTTTAGAGGTAGTTTAATAAAATTTTTCTAGAGTTCCTGTGCTCAGTTTGCTAACAAAGGATCAGCTCTAGATTATCCCTACTTATCCCTGTTGCCTTCTCTAATACCTCCTTTAACACTCAGTCTTAGAAAAGTAGATGGTACACTTTGCCCAGCTTCTCAAGAGAAGGCCAACAGGCCTTAGAAAATAAGTGAAAGAAGTTGAGAAAAATTCACCCATTTTATAACAGTACAAACAGATATTCTATAATAATCTCCCTCATAAGCATAAGTGATATGAAACAGCAAGAAATACCAAGAAAAAATATAGAATTCAAACTATAAAAAATACTTCAAAGGGAATGGGAAGGAGTGACAACGTTAATAATGAAAGACATCAGACACAAAATTCTAAAGAAATGATGACCCAAGACTATTTTTTAGTAAGAACAATTATTTTCTCTTTTAAAAAACAAAGCAAGTGTACTTTGAAACCTAATATATTTTACCTCTATGTTCTTTGAACTTTCTTTTGCAAATTAGTTCTAATTTTAAAATATTATGTAATACAAAAATGTTAAGTGACTTTTTAGTTTATATTTGTATTATTTAACATATTTTCATTGCATCTTTATGTCTACCAGGACTGCCATTTTGATTATAAATTCTTAGAGCATAAATAAAATGCAATACTGCATGTATCATAATTAGAAAAATTTGCATGATTATCCATTTAATAAATGTCTGAGAATATTTTTGCTCAATTTCTCTTAAGCACTTTAAAGTGCTTTACTCAGGGAATCATCTAATTTTTATTTTGTAATAAAATAATAGTGTGTGATTGTGAGCATTATACTTTTTTTAAGTTTCAAAATATTTATTACTATTTCCAGAACAAATTAAATAAAATGGTTTTTATATTGCTTATGTTGGCTTTCTGGATAGTCCAAACCCCATTAATGACCATGTTATTGTACTGCTTCTGGGTTTATCTAAACTTAATTGCACCAAATAATGTGTTTTTATAATAGTCTCCCCAGAATACTTTCCAGAATAGTTTTAAGGTGTGAAGTACAGCAATTGAGCAGTACTATAAATAATTAAACAATTCATAGGTACAGGTTGTTTCCATTCAGCCAGACATTACAGACACTGATGACCTGGCTCCCACCCAGTATCCTCTCCCCACAATTTACAATCTCAAAAAATGAGATACCCACAGAAAACTAGCTAAATTCCATTTCATAACAGGACATGAGTAAAAATTTTAAAGAAAGTGTTATTTTAGCATTAGACAATCTTTCATTGGTCATGAAGGCAAGACAGAGAGATGTAAGGTTAGTACCTGAATATTGTAGATGGAGCCTTGAAAATACGTCAGGGTTTGGAGGTTCGGTGGAATAATTCGTTTTTCAAGAGAAACA
Organism: Mellivora capensis; assembly: GCA_004024625.1. Taxonomy (NCBI): domain Eukaryota; kingdom Metazoa; phylum Chordata; class Mammalia; order Carnivora; family Mustelidae; genus Mellivora; species Mellivora capensis. The sequence goes on along the minus strand of PISX010026721.1, from coordinate 15,184 downwards.
GCATGAGCAGAAGAGAGGAAGATATTCATTCATGTCTATACTTAGCAGGGGATAAAGGAGGGAGAAGCAAATGACTGGACACAGTGACCAGATATCATAAGCCCTTGAAAATCAAGTGAAGTGTAAACTTGTAAAATGACTAGAAACATTGTAATATTAGGGTGAAAGGGATTTTATCTATTCCTGAGAATCTGGAATATAAATGTGACCTTTTCCCTTAATCTTATTTACACAACCATTCCAAAATGATTAAAATTGAAGTAACTATTAACATTTTTCAGAAACATACTTCAATGTATTGTTTATTGAGCCTGATCTAATACTTTGCATCAATAATCTGAAACATTTTAAGTATGAATATGGCTTGTCTACAGTTCTCCAATGGAATATTCTCTTAGAAAGGAAAATAATTTGTTTAGGTGTTTATTAGTAATGCATCACAATACACCTTTTTTGTGTTTTTAAAATAATTTCCAAGCATGGTAACATAGATGACCATAATAAAGGAAATAGAAATAACTGAATAGGGGCACCTGGGTGGCTCTGTGGGTTAAAGCCTCTGCCTTCAGCTCAGGTCCTGATCCCAGTGTCCTGGGATCAAGCCCCGCATCCGGCTCTCTGCTCAGCAGTGAGCCTGCTTCCCCTACTCTCTCTCTGCCTGCCTCTCTGCCTACTTGTGGCCTTTCTCTCTCTCTGTCAAATAAATAAATAAAATCTTTAAAAAAAAAAAAAGAAAGAACTTAATAATAGGACAGTATTTAAACCTTCTTAAAACAGTGCTCATGAGTTAAGAATTGCTACAATAATCAATTAGTTAATTCCACTCAGAAAAGGAAAACCAAAGACATTAAATTGCACAGAGAAACATTTGCAATGTGCCAACCATTTGTATATCACCTAAAGCAACTATTATGCATATGTGAGGTGCACAAAATGGAAACTCAGAGTTGGTTACTTACCAAAGACCCACTTAGAAAACTTACTGACAAACCTATAATATTTAAGTCACCTTTTACCTTCTAGAAAATCTTTAATGAGGATGTCGTTTAATGAGAGTATAGCAGAAGAAGAAAAAGAGGACATGAATTATAAACTCCTAAAGCCAATAAGACATAGAAAATTATCTCAAAGTGTGCTTAGAAATAAACTGAAATATGAAATACCTGCAAAACACTATAGTTAAAGTCAGGAACAGTTAAAGCATTTGTAAGAATGTTATGTATTAGATTCATGATAAAAACTTTCTCAGTTTGGGAGGTAAGATATAATAATCTTATAAAACCTTAGTTTCTTTTGGCTGAAACCGGAGAAAAGGTTTTCATCAGGCTGAAGGATTTTAAAAATTCTTAAGAAAGAAAACAGAAAAGGGATTTGTCAAGTCTGTTTTCATAAGCTTTCAAAAACAACTAATCAGGAAATAACCTTGCAATTATATCTAACACCTTAAATAAATATCCACTCCTGAAGTCACTTTGGAATTTAATACTTTTCCTCAACTATTTTATGTTAGTTAAAATTATAATTCTGCTAGGAAGTAAATGCAAATTATTAACTTGTCAAAGTAAAAATGCATGTATAAGCTCTTTAATACAGAACATATTATTATTAAATTCATGTATTCATACCTATTTGCCTTCCAATTTACATGAGATTATTCCTAATTTTAATATACATTCATTTTAATGTATATTGATTTTACCATCTTGACAGCCATATTTGAACTTTCTAAGGTTTATTAATAAGCCTTGTGTAATCTGCTTTCAGTTTAAGTTGGTATTGATAAGGCCAAGGTTATAGCTCCAACTCCTCTGTGGAATAAATAACTTTGGCAGTTATCCAATGGTGCATGAAAATATGTTATTTTCACCAGTAGACAAGGTAAAATTAAAATCTGTTGTCATACCATTCATCATGTATCAGGCAAATAATTTTAAAGAACAATAGCATCATAGTGAAATATTAATTCTCTTAAATTACTCTTGGAAACATAAATTGCCACATTTTTAAAAGTAATCTTTCAATATGTATTAAAATTCATATTTCACATTGATCCACCATCTTTAGCTTGGATGACTGTACCACAGAAATGCTAATACAAAGGTGAATATATTTAATAAAATGGATGTCCAAATTGAAATATGCAAGTATTAAAATGATGCCATTAAAAATAAGCAAACTAAATGTAACAACAAATATATTCAAAGGAGGAAATAATGGCAGGCAACACATCAAAGAGTTAACAATGGTTTTGTAATGGGTTTAGTTAGAGATGTGAAGAGAACTAAATTTCTATTTATTAATTTATTACATATTTATTGAATTCCTTCCTACTGTCACTTTTATCTCTTAAAAAAATCTCATATACATTTTTGTTATCATTTTAAGTTGATCAAATAAATAAATTACCAAGAATACCGCAGCTTCATAACCCAGCCAGCTACATTGAAAATAAATGGGACCAAGGCTGTAATAATAGGCAAATTAGTGCAATCTGATCTCAATTACTAGAAAGAGCGTAAAGTATGTAAGGGTTAATCTAGGCTCTCGGCTCACTTTTTGTATTTGTTATTTTTAATGCTCTAGAATTGTCACATTAAAAAAATGAAGTCTCTATCTCTCTTAGACATAACAATTTCTTTTTTAAAAGCTTTTAGAACTCTTTTTGGGATCTCTGGAGCCCATTAAAGTACACTTTATCTAATCCAAATGTCTACTACACATATGGTATCTTGTTGCGCATACATTCTTCTGATGATCTGAAACATGACTAGTCATGGCGGCATGGGAATGGATTAGATAACTCATTTTACATAACCCTACAGAAATAGGATTTACTGAATGGATTAAAAAATAAAACTTTCATCTTTATTTATATTAGCAAAGCTGTTGCTACATTTTGAAGACAGTTCCAAACCTTCAGTATGAAAATCTGTAGGGGATAGCTTAAAGGAACTTCCTTGAATATATTTTGAAGTTGAAACTCTTTCTTTAGCAGAAGGTAAGCCTCTTGGAACATGCTTCCAGTATTCAGAGCAGGATCTCAGCAAATCCAGTATTATTGGTCTCAGAATCTGGTGTGTTACCAGTAAATTACAAACTTGTAAATCATCTTATCAAACAGGACTGAGGTAGAGATCAGAGATATTTAGTGGGAATTCATGATGAAAACTCAGAAGTCAATATAAGAAATTATTTACTATTATATAACTACTTCATTAGATTTTACTTCCTGGATCAAATACTATAATTTTCACTCACTAGAAATTTATTAAAAAGATCAGAATTCTTTTGTTGGAATCCTCTAGTTACTGTATATTACTTGAAGTTAATAGATTGAAAGAAAGATCAAGGTCGTGATCTCAGTGCACAAACACAAACTCAAAATATGTTAACTTTCTTTTTTGGTTTGTAGTTTATAAAGTTTTCCATAGAAAATGTGTAGTAGGAATAGAAATGAAGATTCAGTTGTATAAGGTAACTTAACTTCTATGTTAGATTATATAACAACTGAAAAATTATTCAGTTTTGAGGACCTTGCAAATATTATGTTGATAATTCCATTGATTTAAAACAGGAATCAAAGCCTACGTTCTAATTCCCCTTCTAATAATTATAGAATTATGCATAATAAGCAAAAACAAAAAAACAGTCTTCTCGTCTTTTTTTTTTTTTTTCTGGAGAAGGTAAAAGGAAATATTTCTTTGGAATTTTACTTGAAACAGAACTTTCTTCTTTCAATATATTAAGCTGTAGGTCTTAACGTGTATTTAGAGCCAGAGGAAATGCCTGTGTGTCCACAGAGGCTGACTAGACTCACCTTAGATGAATATTTGGCACAACTCAATAGGTCATTGTGATTAGTTATGAATTGAGCTATTTTTATGATGCTAAAATAAAAGTATATTTGTTTTTAAGTTTTCAAGAAAAGTTTGTGATTACCTGTTTTGGGAAAGGGAACAAATACTGAAATAGATGCTAAGAAGGAGTACATGTATCTTTAGTGAAAATTCTGAATGATAATGATTAATTGTGTTTTGACAACTGAAATATAGAGCTAAAGCAAGAAAAGTTGCTGAGGCTCAACCAACATGGCATTCTATTATCTGACTAAGCCAATATCAATTACTGGCATAAAGTGAGAGAAATATAATAACTCTAACTCAGAATATATGTGGTAGTAAAGTAAAACCTATATTTTGTTGACTTAAAGTTGCTAATTTACAATAATTATTACATTGACTTTATTTTTTTTAAGATTTTATTTATTTATTTGACAGACAGAGATTACAAGTAGGCAGAGAGGCAGGCAGAGAGGGAGAGGAGGAAGCAGGCTCCCTGCTGAGCAGAGAGCCTGATGCGGGGCTCGATTCCAGAACCCTGGGATCATGACCTGAGCCAAAGGCAGAGACTTTAACCCACTGAGCCACCCAGGCGCCCCTTACATTGACTTTAAAAGATGTTTCATTTTTATGGATGAAAGACCTAAATGTGAGACAGGAAACCATCAAAATCTTAGGAAAGAACACAGGCAGTAACCTCTTTGACATTGGCCATAGCAATTTCTTACTAGATCGATCTCCTGAGGCAAAGAAACAAAAGCAAAATTAAACTATTGGATTTTAATAAAATAAAAAGCTTTTGCATGGCAAAGGAAACAATCAACAAAACTAAAAGGCAACCTTCAGAATGGGAGAAGATATTTGCAAATGACATATCTGATAAAAGGTTAGTATCCAAAATATATAAAGAACTTATAAAACTCAGAACCAAAATACAAATAATCCAGTTAAAAAACAGGCAGAAGATAGGAACAGACATTTTTTCCAAAGAAGACATACCGATGGCTAACAGACACATGAAAACATGCTCAACATCATTGATCATCAGGGAAATACAAATCAAAACCAGAATGAGATATTACCTCACACCAGTCAGAATGGCTAAAAGTAACAGTACAAGAAACAACAAGTGTTGGTGAGGATGTCAAGAAAGGGAACCCTCCTACACTGTTGGTGGGTTCCTCAAAAATTTAAAAAATAGAACTACCCTAGGATCCAGCAATTGCTCTACTAAGTATTTACCCAAAGGATACAAACATACTGATTTGAAGGGATACACACACTCAATGTTTATAGCAGCACTATCAGCAGTAAGCAAATTATGGAAAGAGCCCAAATGTCCATTAACTGATGAATGGATCAAGAAGATGTGGTGTGTGTGTGTGTGTGTGTGTGTGTGTGTGTGTGTGTATTAGAATATTATCAGCCACAAAACAGAATGAAATCTTGCCATTTGCAATAACGTAGATGGAGCTAAAGAGTATTATGCTGAGCAAAATAAATCAGACAAGTACCATATGTTTTCACTGATGCATGGAATTTAAGAAACACAACAGATGAATATGGGAGGAGGGAAGAGAGGCAAACCAGGAAACAGGCTCTTAGCTATCAAAAAAAAAAAAAAAAAGGTGAGTGGAGGTGAGGTGAGTGGGGAGATGAGTTAAATGGGTGATGGGTATTAAGGAGGGCACTTATGGTGATGATTACTGGGAGTTTTATGTAAGTGATGAATCACTACACTCTATACCAGAAGGTAATACTACACTATGTTAACTAGGTAGAATTTAATAAAAAACTTGAAAAAAAATGAAAAAAAAGTTTAATTTTTGTGTTACTTCAGGAAAAGCAGAAAAGTTAATGAATAGACAGTTTTGAAACTACTCAAGGAATTAATAGAAAATATATAACAAATAGGCATGCATTACCTGATAATAATATAAATTTTAGTTTCAAAACATAAACTGGTAGATGAAGATATGTATCTACAAACACAAAAATTAAACATATATACTTTCATAGTCATGTTCATTATATTGAAAGCTCTTTAAAGATAAGTCATATTGACATATTAGGTAAAACATGAAGAATATGCTCAATATTAAAACAAATTTATATGGAAGGGGTATAAACTAGTTTCAAAGGAGAATGTTAAAAAAAATCAGACAAAACAGACCAAATAGCTGTATGTAAATGAAGGGTGATCTGTATCAGTAAAATAGCAGATATGCTTAAAGAAGAAAATTTACAAATATTTTTAAAGCATCCTTAAGATTATTGCCCTCATTTAATCATTCTATAAATATTTCAAAACATCATTTGTGGTGGGAGATGTAGAAATTGCTTGTTAAGGGAGAATATTTGAAAGCACCATTAATCCACTATATTGCCAAAGTATGAAGGGGCTTCTTGTTATTTTTTCACTTCCAGATTTCTGATTTTAAAAATACAGATGGAAGTTCTAAGTAACATCACTAACTTTTATTCTAATAAGGCAATAGAAAAGAATCTAGCAAGAAATATTTCATAATGTATTGTACAGAAAGAACTTTGTACTCAGGATTTATAATTTGGGAAAAACTGAAAAATTGTTGCTTTCAAATATTGATGTTTGGCAAACATCAGTAATCACTTTGACAATATTTTCATATTATTAATTATTATTTGTCATGTTGCAGTTTTGGAGTTTTCCTCCTCAAATATCTAAAAAATGGGAAAGTTAATTTTTACCTTTTAATTCGTCCTCATATGATAATGATTTTTCTTAAAGAACCCATATTTTTGTGAGAAAACTGTTCTGAAAATTATAAATAAAATGTAAATGCATTTGTTAAAGGTTATTAGTTTAATCTTATGAATGCTAGGAGTAGATATATGGGAAAAGAAATAAGTGATAAAAGAATGAAAGGTTTGAGAAAGGAAACAAAAGCAAAAATGAACTTTTGGGACTTCATCAAGATCAAAAGCTTCTGCACAGCAAAGGAAACAGTCAACAAAACAAAGAGGCAACCCACGGAATGGGAGAAGATATTTGCAAATGACAGTACAGACAAAAGGTTGATATCCAGGATCTATAAAGAACTTCTCAAACTCAACACACACAAAACAGATAA
>PISX010026720.1:0-24028 GCA_004024625.1 Mellivora capensis | reverse complement strand
ATGTCCAGGCTTTAAGCCTCTCTGCCTAGAACTGACAAAAGGAACAATTTAAGAGGAAGCTCAATCTGAGAAAGGGGCATGGAGATTCAGGGACTACTTCTGTTTAAAATATAGTGACGTGGTTATGTGAGTGGTTATGTTAGTCAAATACTCAAGAGAAAATACTCTGTGGGCAGTTGGCCTCAGAAGTTACCTTGTGGGAGTTGGGAAATGTGAGGCTGGAGATTAAGGGTTGTTCCACTTATCCCTCCTATTTACCCAGGGAGATTGTGTCTCCCAGTCCTCCTTGCGTTGTGCTTGTAGCCATGTGACCTGTTTGACAACAGGGCAGGTATGAGGCACACCATTTCCGGGCATGTCCTTTAAACTTGTGCATCATTCTACTTCTTTCTCTTTCCCTGCCTTTTGAGTGACTGAAATTGAGGTGAGATGACCAAAAAGCCCATATTCCTGAGTCACATTCAGGGACAAAGACACCTTCAGTATGGACTATGATATAAGCAAGCAAACAAACTTTTATTGCTTTAAGCCAATGATATTTGGGGGTTTATTTCTACTTGCCCCACAATGACTAATAACATAGTCAAGATTGGAGATCTACGTAACCATTTTCTAGTCAATTGCATAAAAATGTATGAATTGGCTGCATCTGAATTACTTGGGGCAGGGAAGGGGGTGCTTTTGAAACTGCATATTCTTGGTCCTAAACTAGACCTGCTGGTTTTAGAAGTTCCAGGGAGAGACCCCCGAAATTTTATTTTTAACAAGCAGCCTATGTGATTCTGAGATTAACAAAGAATTTATCTAGAAGATAAGGGAAGACATTAACTAGAATAGATTATCAAGAGAAAGGAAGAGAGAAATGAAGGCAGAGCTGGAGGTTAAGGGCCAAGATAAAGAATTGGGAGATTAGGTGCACCTGGATGGCTCAGTGGGTTAAAGCCTCTGCCTTTGGCTCAGGTCATGGTCCCAGGGTCCTGGAATTGAGCCCCACATCAGGCTCTCTGCTCAGCACAAAGCCTGCTTCCTCCTCTCTCTCTCTCTCTCTGCCTGCCTCCCCACCTACTTGAGATCTCTGTCTGTCAAATAAATAAATAAATAAAAATCTTAAAAAAAAAAAAAAGAATTGGGAGAATACCTGCATCTATGCAGTGGAAGGAGGAAAATTGCTAGAAATAATGAAAAAAAAATTGTAATAACAAAGTCAATAAGGAAAGTAGAAGACTATAGAAGAGAGAATTTCAAGGACCCATGGATGGTCCACAATGTCAAATGCTTTAACAGAAGTGCTTCTCAAACATTAGTGTGTATATGAATCACCAGAATATGTTGAAAACCACCGAGTCTAATTCAGTAGGTCTGAGGTGAGTCCAGAGATCCTGTATTTCTGTCAAGCTCCAAGGTGATATAGATGCCACAGGTCCACAGGCCACACTTTATAGCAAGACTTTATAGCAATTGATATAACCCAACAAAGAATGAGCTATTGGATTTTCTAACCAAGAGGTCAATGGTGACTTTTTTTTTTTTTTAAGATTTTATCTATTTATTTGACAGGCAGAGATCTCAAGTAGGCAGAGAGACAGGCAGAGAGAGAGGAGGAAGCAGGCTCCCCGCGGTGCAGAGAGCCCGATGCGGGGCTCGATCCCAGGACCCCGGGATCATGACCCGAGGTGAAGGCAGAGGCTTTAACCCACTCAGCTACCCAGGCGCCCCACAATGGTGACTTTTAACAAAGAGATTTTTAAGATGGTAAAGAAATAAGCCAGATGGCATGCTTTTAAGGAGTGTGTAGGTATTAATAAAATGGAGACATTAGTCTTAGACCATACTTTCTTTAAAGAAAATGGAGGGTAATGAGAAGCAAAAGCAGCACACAAGGGTAGGAAGTTTCTAAACAGGAAAATTATTTAATATAAAGAATATTGTGGGCTGAGACAAAGTAGTACTTGCTAATAAAAAGTAAATAAAATCTATATTTATCATGTACTGCTTAGGAAGATATAGATCCAATTTTCTTTCCTTAATAAAGTAAAAAATCAGTAACACTACCCCCATATTATGAACACCTTAAAATATTTAACCATTATGATCTTATTTCCATTTTACATATCATTGTTTTCCAGTACTTTATTTGCACATTGCTTTCTTTACCTATTAAATTATTTGTGGTCATTGATGTTTTATATGAACATTGTCTAGATTTATCCACATGTTTACCAATTCCTTTCCTCACCTTCTTGATAATTATTTTTTTCCCCAGGTGTAAAACATCCTTCTTCCTGAGCAGTCTTACTGCTCCAAATGTAGTGATTGGATCAAGACTTGAGAGCTTAGTAGAAATGTAGAACCTCAGGATCTAGACAAAGTGAATCAGAATTTGCATATTGACAAGATTCCTAGGTGACTTCTGGCACATTAAGGTTTGAGAACTTCTAAGTGAGACCTGAGATGCTACATGTCTGACACCTTCCAAGTAATGCTCATGCTGCTGGCTGGTCCAAGAGATAGTTCACAGCAAGATTTGAGGTTCAGTTAGTATTATTTACTGGTAATAAGTAACTTCAGGTTTTGATATCTGAAAATGTCTTTATTTTATGTCATCTTGAGAATTTTTGTTTAGTATGATGTACAATGTGAGGTAGAGGTTCTTTTTTCTTTCATTTGAGAGATGTCCCTATTTTCTGATTTTACTTGTTTCTGTTGAGAAATTTTCCATTCCTACAATTAATTTCTGTGGTTTACTTGTTTTTTTGTTTGTTTGTTTTCTCTTGATGTTTTAAAATGTTTTATTTGCCTTTGAAGTTGTGTAGTTTCTTGGCTAATGTTTTGTGAATTTCTTTTTAAAAAAATATTGCTTCAAATATATATTTGAGTGTGTAATCTGAGGACCTGAGCCTTCAAATAATTCTGGAATGTTCTTAATTATTTTTCTCTGTGAATATTTCTTACCCCATGCTTTCCCTAGTGTTTCCTTATGGAATACCTTTTGAACATTTGATGGGTCTTCTCCATGTTGCTTAACCTTTCTTTCTTATTTTATAGGTTTTACTTATTTGTATTGCATTCTTTTTTTTTTTTTCATTTCTTTTCAGTGTAACAGAATTTATAGTTTTACAACACACCCAGTGCTCCATGCAACACGTGCCCTCCATAATACCCACCACCTGGCTCCCCCAACCTCCCACCCCTGGCATAGTATTCTGAATAATTTCTTGATATGCCTTCCCATTCATTCATATTCTCTTCAGCTGTGCTTTACCTTCTGTTTAACATTTACACTGAATTTAATTCCAATGCCCATATAACTGTGGTTTCCACTGATATATATCTCCCTAGATCTTTTTCTTTTTTCAATACTATAACATTGTTTCATATATTCTGGCCCATTTTCAAATTAAATTTTTCTAAATGCATTTATTTTTAAGTCTGCCTCCAAAAAATTCTCTGTTGAATATTCTTGAAAATCTAAGAATGTTATTTGTTCAGGATCTTGCTTATGCGGACTTGTTTCCTGGAGCAGTACTTCACAAACTTTAATATATACCTGAATGATATGCACATATTATAAAATCACATGGTTTGATTCACTTGATCTAAGGAAAGATCTGAGATTCTTTGTTTTTAACAAGCTCCCAAGAGATTTTCATGCTCTTGGTCTACATGCCAGTCTTTAAACAGGAAGTCTTAAGAGTATTTTACTATTTTCTTTTATTTACTTATGTCTGAAGGGGATTTATGTGGAGGAATTTTATGTGACCTGGTTTGAAAGTCCCTCTGAAAATTGTTTGTTTTGACTTCTGTCAGGGACATTAAATTGTGTCTATTTATGTGTCTAAATATGTGGACATATTGTGTCTATTAAATTGGGCCTATTATGTATGCATGTGCACATGCTGATTTTTTTTTGACTTGCAATCTTCAGGACCATTCAAGTAGTATGAATTTGCATGCCAAATCTTCATTAAGGCTGTACTGTTGTTATGGACTCCCAAAAGAGAGTTTCTTCCCCTCCTTCCCTTTCTAATACAAAGCCAAGAAAACAAACAAATAAACAAACAAACAAACAAAAAACACAAAATTCCATGTCATATCTCTTGGCTGATGGGGAGATATTTTCTATTGTGCTCCTTCTTTGAAAGTGTAATCTTTCAGAAATCTGGATTTTATTTGACGATATCAAGTCCTACTTCCCACCTTGTATGGGCCCAAGACCACCTCTCTCTTTCACTTTATTCATTAAATTCAAGTCTTCAGGACAGACAGTAAGTGACAACTTACTTATGGTTCCAGGTTTCTCTTCAGTGTTTGTCCTTCAGGATAATTACCCTCCTATTTCTAGGTGTTTCATATTGGAGCATATTTCAAGCTCTATCACACGTATCTAGTGTGTACTGTTTTTGAATATAAATCTGTAAAACAGTTAGAAGGATTTCTAAACAGAATGGTTAGAATTTTTTAAGTGTCTAATACTAAGAATCTAGAAAGTCTCAATTCTGAAGGACTCCCAAATAGATGAAATTTTATTTTATTTAGAATTTTGTCAACTTCGCCATTATTACACTGAACTTTTCCTTTTTTAACCAGTTGTGTTGGCGTAGTATAGACACAGCCTGAATCATCATGAAGGATGGAAATTGGGTTTTAATCTATAAAAAGCTAAAAAAAAAAAAGAGAGAGAGAGAGAGAGAGATGTGATGCCATGGAGACTGATGACTTTTTTTCTGTCTCCTATGGAAAGATTCAGAACCAAAGTGATGAACAAATTTAATTTCAGATTACTAAACTGAAGTACAGGTGTGTCAAGTGTGAGCATTTGCAAATGTGCCTGGCTCTAATAAGCAAGACACTCTCAAAGAGATTATTCTACCATTGCTTTATTCCAGTTTCAAGATCATCAACTGGCTAGGAAAACAATTGTGTAGTCCCTTTCTATCTCTCAGATGCTTTATTTCTTTAAGTTGTTCTACAAAATAAAAAACACATTATAAGTAAAAAAGTGCCCCCCCCCCGAACTTGAAATGCCCTGAGCAATCATGAATGTAGAATATGCTGGGATTCAAGGAACATCAAAACTAAAAAGGATGCATCCGAGGTGTCTAGAAGCTTGGAAGAAGAAAGAGGCTTTAGAGATTTATGCCTCAGGTTTTTTCCAGAATGCCCACTTCTGTGCTCAAGAGATGCTTCAGACTGAGGGAAGATTCAAGCAATCTTTGGTAACAAAACAGAGTCAAAAGGTAGAGGAAGCTACTTTCTAATAGACAAGGGAAAATAATAAGAGGAAGTCCAATCTATGACTGATAATTTTAAGTGTAGCAAGAGTAATATAGTCTCAGATAATTGTTTATTCATACCTGAACTCCAGTGATGAGCTGGAAATATAGAGATAATATAACACAGTAGTTAAATATGCAGGCTCTAAAGGCAGTGTAACCAGCTTCAAATTCCACCTTCATCTTCCAGATGAAGAAGCCTTGGTTTCTTCTTCTGTACAGGAAAGGTAACAAACCTCATGAAATTGTTGACTGCATCAAAGGTCTCTATTACTTCTGATTTCTGGTTGAGTTTGTCTAAAAGGAGGCATTGGGTAGGTGGGAGTATTTATCCCTTCATACAACATGCATGATCCATAGTTCATAACTACCATCAGAGGTCTTCCTGGCGTAGTTGGCCTTGTAACTTCTGGCAATTACTATCTTGCCCCCATCCTTAAAGTGGCAATCTGTCACTAGCCCCCGGATATTAAAGCATCTCTTATTATAGGTTCTAACCCTGCCTATGCTACTCTAATAATTCCTTTATGAAAACTCACTGACAATTTCCCAAATTGTTTGCACCTCTTGCTTTTTCCCAGGATCTCAATTCCCTGGGCTCTGCTGTTTCAGTCTGGATTCAAATTTGCCCCCATCTCTTACTAGCCATATGAACTTTGGCAAATTAATTGACCTTTCTGGTCTCAATCTCCAGGTATTTTGCCTTGGGGTCCAGATTGTTATAGAGACTGTGTGGAGCATAATTAGCATTTAATACATGATAATGATCAATAAGAAGAAAATTTTGTCAAACCCCCCTATTCTACACATGGAAGATTAGTTAATGATAATGGTTTTATAAGTTAATGACAATGACCTAGCTTGGCACCCCACTTATTGTTACAGGAGAGTTAGGAAAGCACAATTTTGCATAACAAAATAATATCACATTTTAAAATAAATTAAAATTGACATAAGATTCTTTGAGAGCCACCCTCCAAGATGACCTCCAGTACTTCTTATTTGCTAGTGTTTGTGCTTTGGTACAGTTCCCTTTCCTGTTGAGTAAGGCTTGCCTGCAAACTCAATAGGATATTGCAGAAATGATGGTGTATGGATTGGGTCATAAAAGTCTGGGTCATAAAAGTCACTGTGGCTTCCTGGATCACTCATTCTGAGGAATGTCAGCTGCCATGTCATGAGGATACACAAACAACCCCATGAGGAAATCCACATGGGAAGAAGGCACACCTCCTGCCAAAAGCCAGCATCCAAGTGAGCCCTCCCCCAAAGTTAATACTTCAGCCTCAGGCAAACCTGCCGATGACTTTAAGTACTGTGACATCTTGCCTACCACCTCATGAGAGACCCTAAGCCAGAATCACCCAGCCAAGCCATTCCTATGTTCCTGACCCACCAGAACTATGTGAAAAGATAAATGTTTATTGGTATTTTTAAACCTCTGTGTTTGGAGGTAATTCATTAAACAACAACAGATGGCTGATTAATATCCCTGTATCCCAACATATCTATTGAATACTCAGGAATCTGTGACTTAAAAAAGCTAAGTCCAGAACTTCTTGATAACAATTAATTTAAATGTTTGAATCTCATGGGAGTCACTATGCTCCAGTTTGCAATCCTAATGAGAAAAAAAACAGCATTATTTTTCATTCTGACTTTTGAGTGATAAACCACTTCATCTTGGTCTGGGTTTAGTCTAGCTCTGAGTAGAAAACAGCTTTTCCTATCAGCTTGGAGAGCTGATTGTAAAATGTAATCCTTCTTGGACACAGAAAAGCTACTTGATGAGTTTAATACTGTTCTTACCTTTGCCTGTGTTTTCTAGTGTCAGGACTGCACTCTATTGCACCATATAATCATTTTCATTAATGTTTAAACTTTTCAATGATGTATCCTTCTAATCTTGTACTCTTTCTTATATACAGGTTGGACAGAGCCCATTTATTTGGCCTCTTTAATTTATCCTTTAATCTTCATTCATAAATCAGTTGGCTGGTCTTCTTCCCTGGTTATTCCAGTTCTTTGAACTCATTCCAATTGTATCAGGGAAAAAAAAAAAAAAAAAAAGGAGTTCCCTACCAAGCAATGTGGTTTGGCCACAACACTATCTCTGCAATGCACTGAAAACCTACTGGTAATACCTTTCACTCATTTGTCAAGGCAAGGTAACTCCCAAGAATGGGAAATACTTGGCTTTCTTTCTTCCTTTCTTTCTTCTTTTCTCTATCATCTATATCAAATATATTCCAGTAAAACATGCTGCAGTCACCAAAGATTCTATTTTGTAGAACTCAAGATTGCTATTTTGGATCAGTGAAAAATTAAAAGTAAAAGGTGAAAATATTAACAGTTCCCTGTGATATGTTTTAATTTTTCAATATCTGCCCTATGGAGTTTTTCTTCCAAACATTGAATTTAAAGTTACTTTCTTTAAAAAAAAATCTTTCTGATATTTGTCAAAAATTCCAAGTGCTTAGCCCATACATTGTCTTTGCCCATACAATGTGGTGTCTAGCCCATACAATGTCTACATACATTGTCTTTCCACCATTCCATAAATATGCATTTTTCAGGTCTTTTATTTTGTTTGGTTTGGTTTGGAATATCATGGCTGCATGGCAAAGTGATTTGGAATTCAGGAGCCTTGAGTTTTAATACTGTCATCCCCACCAATGAGCTCTTATCATGGAGGATATCATTAACCTTTTGCGTCTTTCGACAAATCATAACCAAAATGACAATATCATTCACTCTCCTTATCTCAAGGAATTGTAAGATTACCCAAGATATCTCGTTCACAAGTACTTTAAATATAATAACTTCCCAGTTTTCAAAGTCTTTAATAAACCTATGATGGTGAAATAAAATCCAGTTACGTGCACAGGCTACTTACATTACAATAAAGATAAATGAGATTAGAATCATATGAGGAGAAAATAAAGATTAGCACACATGTTCAATACATTAACTCCTGTGTTTTAACAGTAAATGTTTATGTTAGGCTTCAAAACTAAACTAAAGTGTCCAAATTCATAACCCTTCTCACAATCAAGAATATGATTTCATGTAAAAAGAGGAACACCGTGTCCAAGGGTTGGAAAAAATATGTCTCTGGGCAATGGGCATTCCACTTCAAAGTCACAGATCTGCGTTGACAATCTTAAGGACATTGTTCTTTAATTCAGAAATCCTTCCTGACAAGTCAGGAGGTTGGAAGGTCACTTCTGCATGTTAAGCTGACTTGGTAGTTTCATGGTGATCCCTGATGTATGCAGACAGCAAATGAGATGTCTGCCATTCAGTGAGGGCTCACAAGTCCTCTATAGAAATCTGTTGGCTTCTCTGGGCTCACTGTTTTCTATTAAGAGATGAGAATCATGCTATAGGCAAGATAGATTTTTGAACTGATAATCACATGACCATGCATTGACTTTCATATCATGCCTGGGACAGAGTAAGTTCTCGATATATATATTGATAACAATAATTAATTTTCTTGGGGCACCTGGGTGGCTCAGCGGGTTAAAGCCTCTGCCTTAGGCTCAGGTCAGCAGGGAGTCTGCTTCCCTTCCTCTCTCTCTGCCTGCCTCTGCCTACTATAAAATATTGAAAACAGTCAATTCATGGGAAGTATCATTTCTAATAGGACCAATCTGATCTTCCCCATAGTATAATCTCTGAAATTGTTCTTTTAAAACCACAACTTCTTTGGTTTACCCGCACTGCAAAGAAGGAACACAACTTTAATACTCGTGGACTCTTTATATATTATTTTTTAAAACTCCCATATTTGAGTTAGCTTCTCAAAGGAAATGCATTAATCAGAAACACAAGGGAGTAAGTAGACAAAACAAAAGGAAGAAGAAAACAAAAAAGCCTGAAGTGTAGGTAGGTGTGGACTGAAGAGAAGATAAAATGAAAACAGGTGGAGATTTATGCCTTTTTTCTAGGTTTCACTGAATGGAGCAAGTAATCAGAAACATTTCCTCCATGTTGGTTTTCTAATCTCCTCTGTCACCTTCCACCAAAATATTAGGCCAGACAGAAGCTCTTTGCACTCCTCATCTTCTATCACCCTTTGCTTTAGAGAAACATGCACTTTCATGAGCAAACTCTTAAATGATCACTGAAAGAAGCTGAGTAAATATTTTCAAGATAAGCCTGGAGGTCTTACTGTCTCTAAATCATCAACAGGCAAAGAGAGAGAGAGAGAGATAGGGAGAGGCAGTTTCCTATTCAAACATGTTGCTTAAGAGCTAATGGGAGTATTCTTGTGATTGATAGACCAGAATTTTTGTCTTCAGGCACACTTAATGGGATAGGAACTGACCAATATTTACATTGGAGGTGAAGCCACATTTTATTTCATCTGGGGTCAACTATTACCAAATGAGAAATACATTCCTCAGATGGATGCCACCTTCACCTCACCCCAACCTGGGTTGGGGTGTCTGAGAGTCCCATGAAATCTTGCAACTGATCTCCATTTATAATACTCCCAAACTTGACATTTCAACAATGAAGGAGGGTCACTGGGCTGCTTCAGTTCTAGTGCAGGCAAATAACAAACTGTAAGGTTAGGAAAGCATATAAATCAAACTCTGAAAACCCTAAATGCTATAAACAGCTTCTTAACTGCTTGAGCGCACAATGCCTGTAAAGTAAAAGGGTCTCCACCCAAATCGAAATGGTGGGCCGAGTAGTTCACGCATAGAAATAATGTGGTTCTGTCATTAATGATGGTAACTGATGGAAAAAAAAAGTGTTAATTATGCAATTATCCCAGTTGGTAACCAGAAAAAGATTTTCTAATTCTAGTTTGATATTCTGATATTTAGAACAGGGATGTTTTAGATCCATAAGTCTGTGAATGCATTCTTTTCCTTTCTGGTTTGTGACACTTTATTAAATTAAAGTGAAGAGAACCAGACAACCCTTGAGATTAAATAGAAAGAGCATTTCAGTGAGAACTTTGGAAGACCTCTCAAGGTCAAATCCATACTTTCGGCTTGATAACCAACTGCTTTAAGTAAAAGAGAATGGCAGCTAGCTCAGGATGAATGATGTTCTCACATTGACTCTGGGATTGAAGACTGGCTCTAAGTTGTCACTTGTGTTCCTTCTTAAATTCCTTGTCCCCCATTCTTCTTCAAAATTACTCCAATTCCACCAAAGCTTCTTTTATCATAATCATCAATGACTTCAATTCTATTGCTTGGCCAATTATTCATTCAGTTGACTTCTCCCTTCTCCTGGGTTTTCAGAAGATTATATTCACCTAACTGTCCTCCTATCTCTCTAGGATTTCCTAATGTCTTTGCTTGTTCCTCTTCATCTCCCCAGCTTCTAAATATAGGCATGCTTAAAGGTCCAGTTTTTGGAACTCTTTCCAGTCTACAATTCACTCCTTCAGAAATGCTGATGATGCATACATTTATATCCCAGCCAAGAACGTCTCCCTGGGAATCTAGACTTACACTTCCAACTGCCTATCTGAATCTCCCCTGGGACATGTAATAGAAATCTCAAACTAGGAGTGTCCAGTGTTAAACTTCTGATGTGCTATCCAAAATTTTTCCTACTTCTATAAATGTGAAATTCCTTCCCATCTAGCTGCTCAGTCAAATATCTTGGAATCATCCTTGACTTCTCTCTCCCTCCTATAGATTACATCTAATCGCAAATCTTATTGGCTTTGACTATCAACTGTGACTGTTTCTCAGCATCTCTATGGCAAGCACTGTGACCATCCACCATGATCTTTCTGCTTTCGGCAAGAGTCCCCTCTCTACTTAATATCCCTGCTTTGTCCCTATAGTCTTTTCTAAATACAACAGCCAAAAACAGCTTTGAAAAATATATTAGATCATATTACTCCTCAGTGCAAAACTTCTGGTGACTTCCCATACTACTGAATAAAAGCCAAAGTCCTATTGGGAATCACTCCTCTCCCTCATCTTTTCTTATTTTTGCTTATTCACCCCAGTAACACTGGACTCCTGGTTCTTCCTTGAATAGGCCAGGTACACTCATGCCTCAGGGCATTTGCATTTGCAATTTCCTCAACTTAGAACACTCTTCCAGGTATCTGTATGGCTATTCTCTCATCTCCTTCAAATCCTCATTCAAGTGCCTCTTCTCGATGAAGCTCTTCCTGAAATGCCTTTTTAGAATTTTATCCCAAATCCCCACACTGGCAATCTTTACCCCATTCTCTTTATTGATCTTATTCCAAAGCACTGATTGTAAATTTAAATGTGGCTTAAATTTACTTACTTAGTTTGCATATTATTTACTACCTCCATCCACTAGAATCCATTAAGCATCCTTAATCTTCTTCCATGAAGACAGACATTGCCATTTACTTTGCTCAGTGCTGCATCTCCCAGTATGTAGAAAGTGCTCAATGATATTTGCTAAGTGGATGAGCAAAAGTGAAACTGAGATTTTGTCACTGTTTCCCTCCCAATTTCTTAGATAATACAGTCCTTTTACTACTGTATCTGGTCACACATTTTCCTATTATAGGGCACCTGCTACTCCCATGTTCAAGGCCAGACATTTCAACATCCTATACATCTTGACAGAAATCTCTACCTGTCATTGCTTCCAACAGATCTCATGGGTTCACCCTTTTCCCCAAAGGCCAGGAAATCAATCCATGGTAAGTTGTTATTAACTGATGACAGATTGAATGTGTAGTCCTTCCTGCGGGAATTGACATTTTAAGAGTGGTTCCTAGGAGATTTAGTGTCCCATAATCCAAAGTATGTCTGTAATCATGAATGCAGTTCTTACATGGGAAAACGAGAAAACAAACTTCGGAAGGGTCACATTCTACAGTCCTCCTTAACACTTGTATTTTTATCACAAGAACTGAAGACTTAAACCAGGTTCTATGGTGAAATCCCAACTTTTAGTATAGGCTAGCCAAATGGCTTATTCACATGATACCTTTATACAAATTAATCCGTTTCTACCTTTTTCTGCTCTAGTGCAAGCTGTAGTATTTAACCATATTCCACAGCTGAGAGGTTTGGGCATCATAATGCTTCTGGACTCAATGTTCTACCCAGATTCCTTCTTGTCAAGTGGTACCCATAACGCAAACTTGAACATGCCCTTTAATAGAGGAGGAGGCTCATTTCTCCATTTTATCTGCAGCAGAGGTGATTTAAATATTAAACAGAAGGATCTTACCACTCACAAGGCTGATAAATCCCTTTAGGTCCATTAAGTTCCAGAAGGACTTTTCATAAGGACTAGAGCTGAGGCTTTTTGTACATGGGATTTGCTTTAGAGAAGTTGTCTAACCCTAAGCTGAAAGTCTTTTGAACAGGCAGGAATGGAGTAAGATCTGATCCTTTTTCCCAATGTCGGACTGAATCTCTGTAGCCCTTTTCTTATAGTTCACAGGCCAGTTTGACACTTTTCAGCCTCGTGGTCACAATGCCAATCTGGAAACCCTACACGAGGTCCTATTTACCATAGAAGATAGGTAATTATGTGGCTTGCAATTCTTTTGAGTAGAGGCTCTTAATTTCATACTTTGCAACATCATAGGGTTTGGAAGTAGACTTACCATTCTCCTAAGACCTGAAGGCCACTTCCAAGCATCACTCTTTTTCCCTCTAAATAAATTGCTATTTCTTCAGGACACAGGTATTCATCTAGAGGACACTCTACCCTTCTTGATGACATTTTTCAGCTATTTACTTGTTATTTCATGCATTAACTATGTAGTCTTGCTTTTCCATCCCATGAGCCTTCATGAGCCTGTGAAACCTGGATATTCATTGACACAGGTAGCTTGTTCAGCAATAGCCTCATAGTGCCCTGTCCTCCTTAATATCCTAATAATTTCCACCTTCTTCAAAGACTCCCCTTCATCATAGCATTTTGAGGTGTTTCTCCTGAAACAAGTCTATTAACTCTAATCCTTTACATTTAATTGCTATTCTTTCTACTTCAATATTTATTCATGAATTCATTCAACAAACTTTTACTAAATATCAACTATATAACTCTTGGATATAAACAATGAACCAAAGCCAAATGCTCCCTCTCTTCATGGAACATATTTTCTAATGGAAGAAGACAGCTACTTGAAATAATAATAGTAATAATAATAATAAATATCTTTGTAAAGTGGTATAATTATAAACTGAGATAAGAACAGAATAAAATGTAGAACTTAGAACAGGGGGCCTAAATATAGTTTGGAACATAAGACTTCTCAGATAAAGTCACTATTGAATTGATCACAGGATGACTACAAGTTAACCAGATAAAAGTTATTTGGCTACCTTCTCTAATATACAGTGCTGACAAAGCCTCAATTATCTGGAACATCATGGTCACTGAGGAGGGGAGGAAAAACTGGATATTGTACATTAACACATGAGGCAGTTGAACTGTCACCTCTCACGCCTTGTGTAGACATGAGTTTCCATAGGTTATCACTTTCCTTCAGACTAATGAACTTCGCTTAACATTTCCTGTAATGCAGCTTGGCTGGCAATGAATTCTATCACCTTTCCTGTCTAGAAAGTCTTCATTTTAAAGAATATTATTTTACAAAATATAAACTCCAGGTCAACAGATTTGTGTGTGTTTCTACTGTTCTTCCCCAGCACTTCAAGGTGATCATCTTGGTCTCCTTCCTGTCTTTTGGCGCTTCTGTTGAGAAGTCAGCGGTCTTTCTTACTGCCTGTATAGAGTGAAACTCTGTCCCATCCTTTCAAGGTTTTGTCTCCAACCACTTATTTTTATTTTTTTTAGCAGTTTATGGTACATCTTGTGGTGATTTGTTTTCCATTTATTCTGCCTTGGTTTTACTGAGCTCCATGAATCTGTTCATTTATATATTTTAGCAAATTTGGAAATACTTTCATTTTTATCTCTGCAGATACTAAGCCCTTTTTCACTTTCTGGTACTCTCATTATACATATACTACACTGTTTCCTATTGCCCCATGGGTCACTGAGCCATAAACTAGGGGGTGTGGGGGGTAACTTTTTTTCCTTTCTTTCTTCTTCATTTGGATAGATTTTATTGCTCTCAAGTTCACTGATTTTTTTTAAATCAAGAAACTTTTATCATGCAAAAGCTAAACCAAATACAACAAAAACAAAGGACTACATTTGTACATCTGAAATCTTAAAATCAAGTCACTTATTCAGCTCATTCTATCACTTTTTACTCCAACTTTATGCATTATCCTTTAGTATTAATCTTTTTCTGACAAATCCAAATGTATTGGGTATAAATCCTACTCTGTGCTTTAAGGAGTATTATAGATATCATACTTCTTAAGCTTTGTCTCTTTTTTCCTTTTTCCCTTCTTTTTTCATTATTTAGCATTTACAAAACACAGACTAGAAAAAGAGAAATCACAATTAGACTGCCCAAAAACTACTCATTTTGAACATTTAAAAAAAAAATAACATTGCATAAAATGTACCATTTTAACCATGTTTAAGTGTAAAGTTCCATGGTGTGAAACACATTCACGTTGTTTTGCAACCATCACCACCATCCATCTCCAGAACTTTTTCATCATCCTCAACTGAAATTCTGTATCATTAAATATGAAATCCCCATTGCTTCCTCCCCCAGCCCTTGGCAACCACCATTCTGCTTTCTGTCTCTATGAATCTGACTCGTCCATGTACCTCATACAAGTCGAATCATACAGAATTTGTCCACTTGTGGCTAGCTGGTTTCATTGAGCGTAATATCCTCAAGGTTCATCCAAGTAATAGCATGTCTCAGAATTTCCTTACTTGTTAAGGCAAAAAATACTGATTGTATATATATTCCATCTTTTATTTATCTTTTTGTCCATCAGTAGACACTTAGATTGTTTATACTCTTTGGCTATCATGAAAAATGCTGCTATGAACATGTGTGTACAAATAACTGTTTGAGGCCCTATTTTTCTTTCTTTTGGGTAAATATCCAAATGTAGAATGCTGAATCACATGCTAATTCCATGTCAAGAACACTGATCTTTTATTCTGCAGTGTCTGATCAGCTAAACAATCTACCCAGGGGTTTTTCATTCCAGTATTGTATTTCATACTTCTACAATTTCCATGTTTCTTTTTTTATAATTTCCATTTTTTATTGAGAACCAATTTTTTCCTTCATTGTCTTCAGGCTTTCTTTTAACTTCTTTAGTATGTTTATAATTGTTCTTTTAAAGCTCTTTTTTTTTTTTTTCTAATTCCATTGTCTTATCTCTGAGCCTATAGTTATTGATTTTTGTTTTGTTTAGGGTCACATTTATCTGCTATTTTGCAAGTCTAGTTGTTTTTTATTATGATATCCTTTGCTGTGGTTTTCTTTTTGATTATTTGGCCTGGAGCTTATTGAGCTTCTTGCTTCTTGGATGTTAGTTCGTAATTTTTGGCAAATTCGGAAACATTTTTACCATTAGTGTATAATGGACATAGGAATGTCAAGGCCTTAGATGTTTGGATTTAATTCCCTCTTTGTTGAGTTTTGTTCTGGTGAGAAATTCATTTACTTTCATATCAGTCTGATTAATTTAAGATGTATTTTCAGACTTTGTTGAGGTGCATCTAGCTATGCCCATCTCCTATGTGTGGACTCACATCTACTGAATGTTAATGCTGTTCAACAAGATTTCTTCATTCTAGATGGTAGGAAATGAAAGGTTTCCCAGCCCTGCTCAAGCTCTGATCATTGCCTAGCTCACAGTACCACAATAATTTGTCTTTACTCAGGAGTTGTTCTTTGCCAAGGCTCATGGAATATCATCTCACATACATACAGCTTGGTGTTCACTAAACCCTCAGTGGGATCCCCATGTAGATTTTAGGAGCTCCTTCCCTATGCAGTTCTTCTTTTCTAATGCTTTGCCCCAACAATTCCAGCATGGGTCAGTAGCACTCAACTCCATCTCTCTCTCTCTGACTCAGCAAGACCTTTGTTTTCTGATGGGGTTCCCATCCATACTGCAGTACAGAAAATGCCTCTATATAGAAAGCTGAAACTAGCATGGCATTCGCCTCATCCATTTCCCTTCTTCAGGGATTACAGAACTGCACTGCATGATCCAACATTGAAAAACAGTAATTTCATATATTTTGTCTGGTTTTATGGTTGTTTATAATGGGAGGATTAATGCAGTGTAGTTACTCCATCATGGCCAGAAGCTGGAACCTCTCCTTTATTTTTTCATCCTTGGTTTCTGTTGTCAGCTTTATAATTCCACCCTCTTCTCAAATGTTCTTCAGGGTGTTATCCTTGGCCTTCTCCTCATTTGATTCACTCTCTAAGATGATCTCATCTGCTCCATGGCTTCAATTATCATTAATATGTTAAGGACCCCTTAAATCTATATCTTCTGCCAAACTTCTCTTCTTTACAATTCTGAATATTATATTCAATTGCCTATTGGACTTTTCCAATTAGAAGGACTAAGACATAGCCAAGTCAGTGTCCAAAACTGAATGCATCATCTCTCTCCATAATGGCCTTTCTTCCTATATTGTCTATTGCACGAACAGAGATACAACATCCACCATGCACTCAATCTAGAAACCTGGGGTTTATCCCAACCACCTCCTTCTCTCTAATCCTTTACATCTGATCAGTTACCAAATCTCAGAGATTCTACTTCTTAAATGTTTCTCAAAACCATATCCTTCTCTCTAGCCTCACTGCACTCTCTTAAACCACATCCTCCTAATTTATTCCATACATCACTGCAAAATTCTCCTAAGAGCTAATTCTTATAAAACATTCACTATGCCACCCTCAAAAAAAAAATTCACTATGTCAGGCACTGTTCTAAGCACTTTGGTGTACATTAATTCTGAAACCTTTAAGAACTGTATAGAATAAGTACTATTATTATTACAGAAGGAAAAATTGAGGCATGGAGAGAACTTACCCAAGAGTTACACAGTTATTGAGTGACAGCGCTGGGATTTAAAAATAGGCAATCAAAAGGCTCCTGGGTGGCTCAGTCAGTTAAGCATCCAATTCTTGATTTTGGCTCAGGTCATGATCTCAGGGTCATGAGATGGAGCCCTGTGTCAGGCTCCATGCTAATGGAGTCTGCTTGTCTCCCTCTCCCTTTGCCCCTCCCCATGGGCTGTCTCTGTCTCTTTCTCACAGATAAATAAACAAATAAATCTTTAAATATATTCTGTCTACCCTCAGAGTCTTTGGTTTAATCATTGGTCTACACTGCTTCTCACACTGATTTCTTTCCTTCATATCCAAAATATATCAGAAATCCATACTGACTTTTCTCAAATGGGAATTTGACCATTCCTCTCCTCTAATTAAAATCTTTCAGTGTATCTCCTCTTCAAGGTACAAGCCACACACTAAATTCTTTATGTATTCTACTCTTATCTAAGAACAAGAACATCTTCCCTATCTGTGCATTTTTTCTTTCCTATAGTTAGTTAACCTCTTTTCATTATAAAGTCTTCTTTTGGGGGAAATATTTCCTCACCTCTTTGCCCTTACCTACTACATCTGGGTTTCAAACTCACACTTCATGTTTCCTTAACACTGTAGTTTTCTTGATATCTTACTATTTATCTTGCTATTTAAATCACCTTCTAGACTCTGAGTTCTCTAAAGGACAAGGTCTTTCCCCCCAACCCTGTGTTCTGTTCTCAATGCTATCTGAGCACCTGACACAGTCTGAGTATCCATTACATATTTTTTTTAAAGATTTTATTATTTATTTGAGAGAGAGAAAGAATGCACACAAGCCAGTGGGTGTAGAGGAGAGGCAGTGGGAGAAGCAGACTCCCTGTTGACCAGAGAGCCCAATGCACGCTCAATCCCAGGACCCTGGGATCATGACCTGATCTAAAGGCAGAGATGCTTCACCAACTAAGCCACCCAGCCATCCTCCATTACATATTTGAATGGATGACTGAGTGAGCACAAAAATGCATAAAACCAGCTGTATTCATCCTCACACGAACTTCTATAATGACGTTAATGTTGCCACCAAGGGAAGCCCTAGAAACTGTAAAAGGAGAGTGTTTTCAATGAAAATAATCATCCATAGGTGAGTAGCTTTTAGATTTCAAAATGCCAGCCCCCTGACCTTCAGTGTATTTGAATGGTGTCATATCATTAATTCTTCGCAGAAAAGCATTTGTAGTGACAGTAAACTTAGAAGTAACAATTAGGTTTTCCAGTAGCAAATCATCTTTACACATGGAGGATCAGAGATAATGACAGAGGTGGTTCCAAAGCCAAAGGCTACATGGCAATTTCTCTGTTTCCAGAGAGATTTGGGAAGCCACCACTGAAGTATTTCTAGGATGGCATATGTTATCGATCTTCTTCTATCTCAAAAAGATTTTAAAACCCTGGTGTAGAACTCTAAGTCGGGTACTTAGATACTCTAAGTATCCAGATAAAGAGTTAAATCACTATGATTTAGTTATACAACCTCTCTCTTCTACGTGACACCCCACCCACACTGTTCCATGCCATCTCACCACTCCAGCCCTGTGAGTGTTAGCCTCTCCCTCTGTACTTGTCTGTGTATCTAGGAAAGCTCAGAAATTCATCTCACTAAGAAACTCATAAGGTTTTTTTTTCCCCAAAGTTTAAAATAATTTTTATTAATTATTTTTATTAACAAATAATGTATTATTTGCCCCAAGGTTACAGGTCTGTGAATCATCAGGCTTACATACTTCACAGCACTTACCATATCACATACCCTCTGCAATGTCCATAACCCAACCACCCTCTTCCTACCCCCCTCCCCCCAGCAACCCTCAGTTTGTTTTGTGAGATTAAGAGTCTCTTATGGTTTGTCTCCCTCCTGATTTAAATTAAACTTTTTTTTTTCTTAGAAGATGAAAGAAGTTTAGGGCTGTAAATTCTATCTGGACATATTGTCTTTATAAAAGGAAATTGAGCCAGCAGGTAACAAAAATGACTTTGCCTCTGCTTACCTCTCCTTCATTCCTTTCCCATACTTCATTTTTGGTGAAGAAACATTGAAGAACAAAGGTATCTGCTAGGAAAGTGATGAATCATCTTTCTTTCTTTCTCTCTCTCTCTCTCTATCTCTCTCTCTCTTTTTTTCCCCACAGTGGTATCTCTTCCCAACAATTTCCTACCATTTATAATAATTTTGTCATTAGTACTCATCTTGTGATCTTCAGGCTGTGGCACCAACTGCATAGGGAGATAAATAGATCTGGTTTCTGAAATTCTATATTTCAGTGGAATTTATTGACAAAACCTATTTCCCCTGAGAAATCTCTGTCTCCACTAATTAGAGACAAGGAAGTTGTCCATTGCCCTCAAAAGCATTGGCGTAATAGTGTTCCCCCCTTCTGTGGACCTGATGAAATAGTGGATATACTGCGTGGCAGTTGCCTGACTTCTGTACTTTCTCCTCCTTTTCTAAGAATGTGTGTGATAATGAGCTGATTACAGGTATGACACTTCAAATAATAATAATAAACCTTGTCCAACAAAGTAGAATGAAGGGTGATGTTTTACTATCCCTTTATGTTGGGATTCCATAAACATAGTTTTCCTTAACATTAAAACTGATACCTCGACCATCTGGAGACCTTTTGAATTTATAGAGAGCCTAATGAAGAAACACAAGTCTGTAAAAATAAGCCCTTGTTTTTGACCCTAGAAGAGGAGTCATTTTACAAGATGAGTAGGTAGGTCTCTGGTGAGGTTTGTTTGTTTATTTGTTCTCATATAATTATTATCTCAGAGAATATACTTACTAACTGTAATAAAGAGACCGTTGTTCTACCAGAGGTTTTTTTTTTTTTTCACTCTTTGTCTTGTTAAAGGAACTGCTCCCTTGTAGCAATGGAAACTGGGTTCATATTTAGAAAATTGCTGAGGATTCTTTCTCCTCTGCTCCAAGGAGAAAGAACTAGCTCTTATCTAGTACTTTTCTTTTTTTTTTTTTTTTCCCTAGTGCATTTATAGTTTATTTTCAGAGCTGCAGGGAGCAATTCAGAGCTACTTTTGGTCAGCAATGCTAAAACCAAACAGAACCCAGCTTCCAGAATTCATACATACAATATGATATTTTAAATAAGTGTGTGTGTGTGTGTGTGTGTGCTAAACAGAGGAGATTTTGCTCAGGCTGAGAAGTGTCTCCATGGATGTACATGTGTGCAGCCTAAAGTCAGGGGGCCCGAATTCTCATGGCAGATCTGGTCCTTTTTTGTGTGACTCTAAGGTAATCTCTTACATTTCATGTCATACACTGTCTGTTCTATCAAGTGAGGGGGTTGGACGCCTACTTCTCTTCTAGCTCCCGCCTTCTCTTTATATATAGCCCCTCATACACAGCCTTGGAAAATGTTGGCACGGGATGTGTTTAAGCCACAGATACCATGTGATATGCCCAAAGTATACAGCACAGAAACTTAATATGTCTTAAGTCATGCTCAGTATGTTGCATTAAATCCTTAAAACAAAGTTTATCTAGACTCACCTTACTCCTTCTATCTGAACCCATAATTATAGGATTCTAAGCTGTGGAGTTAACTTACTCCCAGCCCTCATTTTGGTCACAAGGTGTAATCTAACCCTCTCGAACTGTGAATACTAAAAATCACACGAAGGCTGAAAAATGCCAAAACAAACATGTTTTTAACAGATTCAGGGAAAGCAGAAATAAAGTGGTGTTTTCCCCAGGAAATTGTCTGCACTGTCCAAAGCCAGTTACAGCAGGTTTTTCTGGCCTGGCCTTTTGACCATCTGGCATGGAACCGCTTCACTCAAGAGAGAATTCTGAAGTGGCCGGGGCTGGGAGACAGGCAGCACTTCCCAAGGTCCTGATTGCTGAGGTTTCAAGCCTTTTCCCCTCTAAGGAGTCTGTTGCGTGTTGTTTCCTCATTGACGCGGCCGATTTAAAATCTGTTGTTTTAACAACTACACCTCTTCTCCCCAGGGTCAAGTGCCTGGTTGGAAGAAGAGAATACCTACGTAACTGATTTTATTCCCTGGTTCATTCCCACTTCAGGTTGGCCAGTGAACTAACTAGAAGTGACTGGGTGGCGAAATATCCATGCATGTTTATGTAGGAGGTTATCATTCACACATTAACAAACCTCAACCAGAAGGTTCTTTTTCCATGTGCGTGTGTAGGCATGGAACACATAAGTTCTTCTAACTGTTGGCAGAGCAGACTTAAACATGCATATATTTGGAAAAATATTTGTAAGAGAAATACATTTGAAGAAAAACATAAAGATAAAAATGCAATTCTATAAGAAGGTTCAACAATGAAGGCCTGGTCCTGCATGTGCTTCATGCATTCTGTAGGTAATCCAGAGTACATTTTAAAGTGCTGTTTTGTCTTCATCGGCTCCCCTGGTCCTCAGAGACCTCTTCTTCCTCCACTCCCTACCCCACCCAACCTCTTTTACCCCAACATACAGCTGCTTACGTGCTTAGCAAATCTATTTTAACATTAACGTAACTTGGAAGTTAAATCTACAGCCCCAAAACATGTATGTTGCAAGCATGACCAACTGTTGAATCTTCTGCTTGGCATTCTTCCCCATCCATATTCCTCTCTATTCATAAAGATAAATAACAACTGGTATACATAAGTCTGTGTGTGTACTTTTGTGTGTGTGTGAGGATGGATTGCGTTGTTCAGGAGCACAGCACTTGGAAAGTACACATTGAGTACTAAAGTAAACATTTAAAGCCATACATGGAAAACGGACATGGTAAATCAGTCCCCCGAGGGAATTTACCTTTCTCCGAACTGTTCCACATAAAAGGTGTCCCAAAGAGATTCAGATAATGGAATGAGTGAATAATTATTCAAATTAACGGTTGAATGAATGAATTCTCTAGCCGCTGATAATAATGGTGTTCCCCATTATTATCAATTATCAACAATGGTGTTCTGGGTGCTCCCCAGAGTATGCCTACCTGGGTAGGAGTCCTTCTGCTGTGAAGGCTAGTATCCCCCAAAAAAGAACTAAGAGATACAATTTTCTGGCACTTTGATTTGTTCTTACTGTTTGGGATACAGAAACCAGGCAAAATCAAGCAAAGTAGTCCATTTCCTTCTGCTAACAGAAGTGGGGAAGGTGATGAATTGAGGCCATCTGAGGTCTTCTTTGAACACACACAAAAACAAAAATTGAATGAAGAGGGAAACTGAAGAAGTCAGACTTATACTAACGGTGATTCACTTATTTCAATACAGTTAAGTATCATTGGAAATCTAATTAAATAGCCTGGACATTGAGCTTGAGCTTAAGGGACAAAGGCATGTGCATAAACCAGTCCCATCATGGGTTTGTGTTCCCTCCATTTCTTTGATGTCACTATCAAGATATCATTCCAGGGGTACCTGGGTGACTCAGTCGGTTAAGCATCTCTCTTTGTGTCAGGTCATGATCCCAGGGTCTTGGTATCAAGTCTCACATCAGGCTCAGTGGGGAGCCTGTTTCTCCCTTTGTCTCTGCCCCAACCCCACCCCTTGTACTCCCATGCTCTTGCTCTCAAATAAATAAATCTTTAAAAAAAAAAAAAAAAAGACATCATTCCACTCTTGAGTTGGATAGCTAAGCCATGTGAGAGCCTGCAGTTTTTAATCTTAAAATTCTAAAACGGTAATGGTAAAATCCTTAGAAAATATACATGGGCACTGTGATTGAGACAAGATTTTGAGCACGGAAGGCTGTGCTTCTGCATTTTTTTTTTCAGTTTTGCTGTCTGTTCTTCTGCATTATCAACTGCATAAATCAACACACATTGTACTTGCCAAATAGGAAGTTATCGAGACAAATGCTGCCATTCCCATTGTTTCAGAATACCCCATTCAGTCTCAGGTCCCCTAAACTGGCCAGGCAGGCTTTCTCCTGGCAGGCTTAACAGAACTTTCAGTATCCCTGTCCCTTTGGGCTCTCTCAGAACTTCCACTCCCAGGAAAGAAATAACCACACTCTTTGCAAAAGATTAAGTTGCCCATTTTCCTATGTAAAATCCGTCTCTGTGCCACAGTCATCATTGTAGTAGAAGTATATAGTAAGAATAACCATCTCTTCTTTGTTTCATCAATGGAACTGAAATTGACAAGTACAGAGAAGGCATTGCAGAAAAGAAAACTAGGTTTATAGAAGAGATTACTGGGGAGGGGGGTGTTTTATTTTAATTCTCTTCCAGTTTTGGTAAGGAGATAAGCAATCAGTGTCTTAAACTTAAAAATGACATTTTAATTTCATTGGTTTTTGATTAATATCTCTTGTTGCTGAGGACAGAGGTTGCTAGAAGGCAGAATCAGTTCTCTGTTGGTCAAGAACTGATTGAATAGGTCTCAGCCTTCATGTGGGTTGATTCATTTTTTGAATCTGAAGTTAAATTGCCTTCATAGTACCTTAAAAAAATTGCTGACTTAAGGGGACTGATGTTTTGTCATCACTATTCACATGCTTAAGAAAAAGGGTTAAGAACCACATGGTCCTCTCAATTGATGCAGAAAAAGCATTTGACAAAATCCAGCATCCGTTCCTGATTAAAACACTTCAAAGTATAGGGATAGAGGGAACATTCCTGAACTTCACAAAATCTATCTATGAAAGACCCACAGTAAACATCATCCTCAATGGGAAGAAGCTCACAGCCTTCCCGTTGAGATCAGGAACACGACAAGGATGCCCACTCTCACCACTCTTGTTCAACATAGTATTAGAAGTCCTAGCAACAGCAATCAAACAACAAAGAGAAA
>PISX010026719.1:0-24069 GCA_004024625.1 Mellivora capensis | reverse complement strand
TCAGTACCTCCTCTCCGGACTTCACCAGCGGAACCCCATATAAGCCCCTACCTCTTTGCCCCACGTGCGACTTCCCGACTCTCTTTCCCCCAGAGTCGCGGAACCTCGCCCGAGGGTGCTTGCAATAAAGCCGGTCCTCGAATGCTCGCTTGCCTTGGTGCCTTTATTCCACTCAATCGGTCTGCGATCAAACCTAACACTCTGTAAATATGTTTAACTCTTGTTTCTACAAGTTAGTTTTACTGAATAATAAATTCTTGATTGATAAACTTTTTTTTAAATTATTATTCAGAACTTTAAAGATATCATTTTATTGTCTCTGCCTTTTTTCTTTTCCTAATGAGAAATAGATGTTATTCATCCTACTTCCTCTCATGTGTTTTTTCTCTTTCATTTCAAGATTTAAACTTTACTTCAACTTAAAGAAATTCGGTTATGACTTGCGTTGGCGTGGCTTCTTTTGTACTTGTCTTGTTTTGGATTTTCTTAATTTGTTAAATCTCTAGATCAAAGTGTTTAATAATGTTTGAGAAATTTGGGCCCTACTTTTTTTCAAATATTTTTTCTACCCAATTGTCACTTTCTTCACTTTCTAGGCTCAAATTACATGTATGTTGAACCATCTCAGGACCCTGAGATCATGACCTGAACCAAAGGCAGAAGCCTAACCAACTGAGCCATCCAGGCATCCACTCTCTGGTTATTCTTTAAAATGATACTTTCTTTAGATTCTAGTTTTAAAATTACTTATACTGCTGTTTTAAGTATTTGCCTACTATTCCCAATTTTATGCCATCATGAGGTAAGTTTCTACTGATTGATTAAAGACAAAACAAAACCATTGGGTATATTTTCCTGTTTCTTTACATTTCTGGCATTATTGATTATATACAGGACATTGTGAACTACACTATGTAGACACTAGATATCCTGTTGACATTCTCTGAAGTGTATTGATTTTTGTTCTGGTACATGGGTTGTTTACTGGACGCTCACCTTGAACTTTCATCAGCTTGGTTTTATAGTTTGGTAGCGCAGATCTATGAAAAGCCCACAGTGTTTCCCAAACTTCTCTAACTTGTTAGAACTTAGTTCCAAACTCTGTGTGTCCATGTCAGTCTTGTCAGAGCTTAATTTTAGTCTTTGTTCTTACTCTAGGACATAATCCTTATTACAAAGTATCCTCTTCCTATATCTTAACTAGAATGGGATGGTAAAGATATTAATGAAGATTTAAGGTCCCTCCATTTTGGCCAGATCCCAATGTCTTCAGCACTGCTCCATCTTTGTTATGTTTATTTCAATCTCCATTCCACAGCAGCTACCTCCCAAATCTATGGTAGCCTCCTCTTACCTATTTGTAGTGAAGCCCTCAGTCAAAGACTTGGAAGAGACTTTCATACCCAACTCTGGGGTCTGCTTCTCTACCAATTTTTCCTTTACAGTGTTTTATCTAGCTGAATCCAGTCATTTTAGCTTTGCTCTGAACTCAAAAACTCTGCCTCCTCCTAGGGCTCTGCTTGAATTGTTGCACTGGAGTTATGACGTTACAGTGGAATTATGAAATTTTCCTCAGGCCAGGGCAACCCTGGGGCTTACCTTGAGAATTTCCCCTCTTTTGTGGATTACAGTCTTGTGTTATCACTTGTCCGTGGCCTGATGAGAGTTGTCTTACATAGCTTGTACAATTTTACAGTTGATTATAGCAGGTAGACTAGCTAGACTGCACCATAGCAAGAAGCAGAGATATTTGAAAAAATATGTCAAGGTATCTCTTCCAGTCACCTTTCTTATGTAAATTTTAATACAATGTATTTGTGATATATATAAAATTTTGATTATTTCTATTTTTGCCTAACACTTGAAGTATTCAACATTGCTTGAAATAATTATTAACCATCTGAAACACTTACTAGAAACAAATAGTTGGATCTGCAATAATTTTCTATGTTTATAATACAGAACTGTAAAAATCTTCCACTTTGTAACCAATCTTGTTATATGCCATAATTATTGTTCTTTCAGACTTTTGTATTTAATCCTTGCTGTCAATCACCCTGAAGCACAATGCATACAGTTGTCACATGAAGAGCAACTCAATTACAAATCAATGCTTATAATCTGAAGTGGCAAATGTGATTTATCACTAGTAATGCCAAATATGACACTAATAAGTAACAGTAGGTAATCGAAAGTGAAAAGGTTTCAGATAAATGCTTATTCACCTCTACTCTTGCCCTTCATTTTAATGTATTTGTAGCCTCCTTCATCCTTTTTAACAATTACCTCCATTAAGAATTTAGAGGGCTTCATAGAGTTGCTGGGACGGCTGAGTCAGTTAAATATCTGCATTTGGCTCAAGCCCTGATCTCAGGGTTCTGGGATCCAACACTGTGTCAGGATCTCCTCTCAGTGGGGAATCTGCTTCTCCCTCTGCTGTGCTCTTTCTCTTTCAAATAAGTAAACAAAATATTTTTAAAAAAGAATGTAGAGGGCTTTGTTGAATTAATAACAGACTTTAATATGATATTTATATTGACATAGCTCATGCTGTTAGACTCATCTTTTCATTTCAGGTATGACATTAGTAGCAGAATTCAGGCATTGAATCAAAATTATGTTCCTTAGCACATGGACTTGAGGTTTATGTTTGAAGGCACTGTTTGTCTCCTTTGTCGACAATGTTTTAATACATATGCCATGTCTCTTCATGTCTAAACCCACATGTACCTCATACTAGAGTTTGGGTTCAGTTTCAGTAAAAGCTCCTGTTGCTTCCAGCTGGCAGCAGTAGGTAGTAGTGTAGTAGGAAGCATATTAACAACTGTTTCTCAAAAACAAAGAAACAAATGAATTTTTTTTAAAAACCTGAAAGACCCACTTAGTGGA
Source organism: Mellivora capensis (assembly GCA_004024625.1). NCBI lineage: Eukaryota > Metazoa > Chordata > Mammalia > Carnivora > Mustelidae > Mellivora > Mellivora capensis. The sequence continues at coordinate 21,180 of PISX010026719.1, read as the reverse complement.
ACTAGTTGGGAAGAGATGTACATGGTTTGCTCCACAACATACAGGGCTTTTTCCTCAGTTCTTGGAGGATGACTGATTTCTCATTGCATGCTCAAACATTCCTGCTTTCAGTCATCAACTTCAGCTTTGCTTGATAAAGTTCTTCAAAAAGGCCACTAAACACATGTTGCATTGTACATCACATCCATGTGTCTTTAGAACAGCCTTTCCCCCCAATGACTATTTAAGTAGTCATCTTTTTGAGTGAAATTCAGGAAATTTCAGAGTTCTTGTTTCAGCTTTTTTTTCGTATTAAATGAGGTATAATTGACAAAACTGTAAGATATTTAAAGTGTGCAATGTGATGATTTGGTATAAATATACACCATGTAAAGATTTCCACCATTGTGTGAATTAACACATCCATCACCTCATGTTTATCTCTTTATGTCTTAGTAAATTTCAATTGTGCGGCAATATAGTGTTTCCAGCTACAGTGACCATGTCATACATTATATCCTAAGAACCTGTTCATGACTAAAACTTTGTATCATTCTACCATAAATATCCCATGAGACTCTGGAAACCACTTTGTCACTGTTTCTAGGAGTCTTTTTTTTTTTTTTTAGTTCCACTTATGTAATACTATGCAGTATTTCTCTTTCTCTGATTTATTCGCGTGGCACTATGTCCTCAAGGTTTTCCCATATTGTCACGAATGACAAGATTTTCTTCTTTTTAAAGGCTGAGTAAAAATTCCATTGTGGTATGCATATTCCAATATACATACACATGCCTGTTTTTATACTAATACTATACTGCTTTAATTGTTATTGCTTTTTAATATAATTTGGAGTGAAGAAGCGTGATGCTTCTAGCTTTGTTCATTTAATCGCTTTGGCTATTCAGGGTCTTTTGGAGTTCCAGATGAATCTCAGGATTTTTTTTTCTCTTTCTGTGAAAAATACCATTGAAATTTTAATATGTATTTCACTGAATCTATAGATTGTTTTGGGTAGTATGGACATTTTAATAATATTGATTCTTCCAATGCATAAGCACAGGATATCTTTCCATTTATTCGTAACTTAATTCCTTTCCTTAAGGTTTTCTAATGTTCAGTGCACAGATCTGGTAGCTCCCCGGGTATGTTATTCTTGATGCTACTATAAATGAGATTTTTCTTAATTTCTCTTTTTGACAGTTCATTGTTGTTGTATGGCTAGCTTTTGAAGGTAAGGCTTTATATAGATCTTTGGTGCTTTTCAGGACCACAATTTATCTGATTTTCGTTGTTACACATTCACTCCAATATATCCTGAAAGACACACACACACACACACACACACACACACACAACATTTCTTTCTGAAGTTCAAGCTTTCTCAAGCCTTTACTTAACTGGTAGAACTAAAACTACAAAGTACTATAGAACACATTTAAAAACAAACAAAGCCACATTTTTTTTTTCAGGATGGCTAGTTGGTATGACTATTTAAATATACTAAAATATAAATGAAAAATTAATAACATCTTGTTATTCTTAGAGATGATTACTCTGACCATCCCTATTATTCTCTGTCACCTTACTTTATTTTTTACCTAAACATTAATGACTATTTGGTATTATTTATTATTCCATTTATAACAGCTGGAATAGGATGTAATAAAAAAATAAGGATATATCAGGGCATCTGAGTGTCTTAGTCAGCTGGGTGTGCCACTCTTGATTTCAGCTCTGGTCATGATCTTAGGGTTGTGAGATCAAGCCCTGCATTAAGCTCCATGATCTTGGCACTGGGCATGGAGCCTGCTTAGGGTACTCTTTCCCCCTCTCTTTCTGCCCCTCCCCTCTCAAAAAAAGATATATTGAAAAAATTAATAACCTTAGAAAAATTTACTAGCATCTGGAGTCCTCAGCACCCCCAACAAAAATTTCCACTGGAGTCAATTAAAAAAGCAAATTAACAAATATTCTGAACTTTACTCATGGAGATATTTAAAATATTTGTGTCAAAATGCTCTACAAAATAAGAAAGTAACTGAGCTGTTACCTTTATCTAAAGTTAATTTCGGTGTTCCATATAACTACATTTTAGGTCACAATGTCTATATATAGTTTAAATCCATTTAGGAGTTTAGCCTGCTAAAATAATAACCAGAATGATAGAACTAGCTAGATATACTTATGTTTATTTACATATATGATTGCAAACAGCTTTTGCATTTATATTGAAAGTTCTTTCTGAAAAATTCTAGAAACTATTTTGGACAATCTCAAATGGTCACATAATAGTATCTCACATTTCCTCATGAATGTGGATCTGATCTGGACCCATGTGATCACCAGGGGCCACTGACATTCTCTGGCACGCAGCAGGCAGGTCTATGCCCTCTGATCAACACTATTCTTGCTGGGTTCTAAAATGTTAAGGAGGAATGGTAGACAATAATTCTACATTTACTGAGAATCACTGTTGCTATCAAATACTATAGCCTCTACCAAGTGGTGTGACTACTACTTTCGCCTCTTTCGAGGTGAACAAGAGCAATACCAGGGTCTACCATGGATTCCCAGGAGCCACTCCAGACACTAGAGTGATCTACCCCAATGTGGGAAAAACGTCACATCTTGTATTACACCAAAGTAGTTTTAGTTGTGTCTTGATACCAGAGAGGTGAATTAGCTTTATTTTTTTTACTAATCATCTTTTTCCTGGGAACATGGGAATAGCTGAGAGTATTCTCAAATGACAGATTTGGATCAGCCCTTTCTTTGTCCCCAAGACTTCACTGCATGACAAAGCTTCAGATATTTGGTTTGTTTTCTCCGTAGGATTAGTTTTCTAGCTTCATCCTCAGGCACTCATTCAAACTGATTTTTAATAGCTCTCCCTCCTCCAACCCTCTTTCTCACTAGTTTATGAAACATAAAACAAACTTGAACTGACACTGTATAATGACTACTAACTAGTTAGTTTTCTTTGAGATCCAAGGATCCAAAGACAGTGGGTGGTTTAAAGTCTTCCTCCTACTGTAATGAAAATCTTGAAGTTTAAACTCTTTTCAGGGTTAGAAGTCGGTTAGGTAAGTATGTATGTATTAAAGAGGTTATTTATTTAAAATAGAAATGGGTTATTTGGATAAAAGTTTTGATAAGTTTTAGTCTTAGTATATATTTGAAAGTAAATATTCTTAACTGATTTTTCTTATTGATAATCCCTTTCCTAATCTCAAGAAAGCAATTTCTTCACTAAGCAATTTCTGTGGTAAAATAACTGTATTCTTTAAAATGCCTCCTTTACTTGTTATAAATACAACTATATTAATAATGTATCACATATAAATATGAAAACTTCATAATTCCTTTAAAAATCTTTACATCAGTCCCCTTGCTAGCAGAGTATTATTCTCATAAAATTTTGCAATTATTGAAGCTTTCAAGTTTGAATGCCAAGGTTTAGGATCAAGCTTTGAACTCTTATACCCATAAATTTTGTGCATGTTAATACACAAAACAGCTTCTCCAGTCTAACATTTGATATTGGCAGCCTTGATAGTACATCCTCTCCCTGTCTTATCACTCACAGGGAATTAAATGAATGTCAACCTTCAAGAGTTTCCATAAGCCTATGGAAAACAATGGTAATTATATCAGCTCCTCTTGGCTCTGAACTAGGCAATTCCTACTCTGTGACTCAGTGAGTTGTATATGCCAGTATTACGCTTTGTCCTTGTCAACATTAATGCACCAGCTATTGACATTCAAAATAAGTTTTCTAATGTATTTATAATTGCTGAATAATTTTTAGTCCTTTCATCCATTCTCCTTATCTCTTTCTCCTATTTTTTACTAAAAGGCAAAATAAATTATGTTTAGTAGATAAAGCAGTGTGTATGTATAGATGAAAACACCCGGGCTAACTTGCCAACAGAATTGGAAGGCACATTAATGTAAATGTTTAAAAAATTTATCTTATAAGCCTGTCAAAACAACCTAAAAACAGTTCTTATATAGAACTATGCAAGTTGAATGTGCTGATTTATAACAGAAAATTATCATGATCCTCTTTTTTTAAGATTTTATTTATTTGTCAGAGAGGGAGCGAGCACAAGCAAGGGGAGTGGCAGGCAAAGGGAGAAGAAGGTTCCTGCTGAGCAAGGAGCCCAGTGTGGGACTGGATCCAGGACCCTGGGGTCATGACCTGAGCTGAATGCGGATGCTTAGCGAACTGAGCCACCTAAGCACCCCATCATGATCCTCTTAATCATTATCCTCATCATGTCAGATATGATTATTGAATGCCTATCAGACATCAGGTAATATTCTAAGGCCTTTACTAATTTTATTAGTTTCCCAGCACTGCCATAATCAATTAAATGAACTTGTTGACTTAAAACAACATGAATTCTCACCAGCAAGTCCTCTATCAATAACAAGAAATAACAAGAAATTTATTCTCTCACAGTTCTGGATCCCAGAAGTCTGAAATCAAGCAAGGTTATATTCCACCTAAGAATATAGGGGAGATTCCATTACTTGCTTCTTCCTATTTCTGGTGGTTGTCAGCCTCTTTGAGGTTGTGGCCACATATAGGACTTACCCAAATAATCCAAATTGAGCTCATCTCAAGATCCTTAATTTAATTAGAACTGCAAAGACCCTTTCCTAAGATAATATTCACGGGTTCTGGAGATTAAGGCATGGACATATCTTCTTGGGGGACACTAACTCCCTAGGCTTGCATTATTTCTAATCATCACAAATATGGAGGTCAACTGAAAATGAGAGAGGTTAGCAATTTTTTAAGGTTCCACAGATCATGAGTGATAGGACTGCTTAAGTAGAACTCATCCCATTGTATTCTGGTATGTTTTGTTTCATTTTTATTGCAATATTGACAGACAAATTGTACATATTTAATGTGCATGTCTTAATGAATTTAAAGATAAGCTTACACTTGTGAAACTGTCACCATTGCATTTTACTTGCTCATGCATGTACTGATTTGTATCATTCTCATTCTCTGAGTCAAGGTGACTCATTCTGTATGTTCTCCATGCCTTACTTGCAAACTTTAAGAAAGACTAGACACTAAATAACAAACTATTGAGTAAATGAATGTATGAATTCTCACCAGCAAGTCCTCTATCAATAACAAGCTATGGCCAATATCCATAACAGAAAGAAAATGTATCTGTTATTTTACAGCTATTCTACAAAAACATTGTAAAAAATCAATAGCAAATGCTAACCTCTTTCCAGAGAAATTTAGTATAAAAATTTAATTCTTTAGACAGTTTCTCAAAGAACAAGCTCCAAGATGCAGCTCTATGAACAGGAATTGACCATTTCTTACCTTCTTCCTGTTCATTTTTTAAAAATTATATTTTTAAAAGTCAGGGATAATGGAAAGAAAATGACTTTGACAAATTATCTCTTTATTTGTTAGGCACAGCCACTGCCACATATTGATTGATGTGAAATATGTACAGAGGAGCAAAATCCAATTTGTTTCCTAGTTATTGCTGGTGACTAGTTGTTTGTTTGTTTGTTTTTCCTCAGACAAATTGAGTGATGATTAAAGATGGCCAAACCCCACCTTGGAATTGTTTAGTCACTATGGCAATTGTTTTGTGAATGAATCATTCAGCCTGCCTTTCTCTCCTTGAGGGAATTTAGTCACACATTTCAAAAGGTGGCTACAATTTTGATAATATAGAGGACTAGGATTGAAAATTGTAAGATCTCATCTATTTGATGAATAATTTTCTCAAAGTTACTTACCCCCGCGCCCCCGAGTTATTTCATTCTGTTTTTTGTTGTTGTTGTTTTGTTTTGTCATTCATACATTAACCTTTCTTATGCTAGCTACGATAATTACCATCCAGTAAATCATAGTGTTTTACCATAGACTTCTTATTTGGTTCAGAGATACTTTCTTCTTAGGTGGTGTCAACACTGGGATTCCTTATCTGTTCTCTAAACATTCCTGAGTTTGGCAAGAAGGCTTTGGGCATTTGCAAGGGAGATAACAACCAAATTTCTATCATAGGTCACAGAAATGGAGTTAGGAGTTGGCATTGGCATCAGATTCATGTATTTGAGAATGGAGAGATTTGAAGGACTTCAGGGACAGAGGAGTTTTGGGCTTGAAATATAACTGATTTGAAGTATATCACTGAAATACCCTGATACAGATGTACATTAAGCCACAAGAAACTAAACCTTTCTAGTATTTCTGTGTTCAATTTCTTAATTTATATGATGCATATTATATTATACTTCAACTAGAGTTCACACAAAAATTAGATGAGTAGTTCATGTTAAGCATCTAGCATAATGCCTGGAGCATATTAGGTGCTCAAGTATTAAAAACTTAAAAGAAATTGAGGTAGGGCAGATAACTTCAGAAAGTTTTATCCATATTTTGAGCAAAAATTTTACAATGCCATTATTAATTTATTACCTTTGTAAGTTCTCCAGTGCCCAATGTTTACTCCTCAAGCATACTAGCTCAATAAACTAAAATTGAGAGAGCAGATAAGTTTCAGAAGGAAAAGTCTGCATTAACCAAATTTATGACACTGGCAGATAGAATTAGAATGCTAATTTCTTAATTTTCTGGTTAAAACATAATTGTCATGCAGTTTGAAGTATTTGAGCCCTTATTATTTTATCTCTGTTGGCAGACTTCAGGGGAAACCAAATCATAATTAGAATACTATGTGGAATCTGAATAAGGAAGTGTAGATGAACAGAATTTTAATTACTGTCAAGCTTATGTAGTTCAACAGATTCCTCTCCACAACATAGGTGGTCTTGTTACAAACACTAGAATTTTTGAATTTCACTGTCTACTTTTCCATTTCCTTTGAATACTGGTTGGATGGATAGTACATATATTTCTATCCCTCAACTTTTATGATCAACCTCTTGGCAGATCAATCTTTTTCCTTCAGGATTTTTGATGTCCTCAGTCAGAAATAGTCAGTTTTTACTTTCCAAGAGCAACTCTCTTTATAAAACATTCTCATCTTTCAGCATTTATTCATTGTGTGATTTTTACACTACAAATGTTAGAAAGCAATCTCATTTTTCTTGTTTCCATAAATCTTGGATAAGCTCTAACTGAAGACACTACTTAATTTTTTTCTGGCTTTAATGAAAAATAATTGACATAGCCCACTGTATAAGTTTAAGGCATGCAGCATGATAATTTGATTTACATATATTGTGAAATGATTATTGCAATTGGTTCAGCTAACATCCATCATCTCATATACACAAAATAAAAAGAAAAACATTTCTCCTTATGATAAGAAATCTTAGGATTTTCTCTTTTAATAATTTTCTTAGATATCACATACTAGTGTTAGTTACATCCCTGGCATTTACTTATCTTAAAATTCGATTTTTGTACTTTTGATAATTATCTCTGATTCTTCCTCCCCCCACCCCTCTGTCTCTGGTAACTACATGTCTGATCTCTTTTTCTATGAGTTTATTTTTCTTTTTTTTAGATTCTACTTATACATGAGATCATATAGTATTTGTCCTTCTGTCTTACTTCTTTTCATTTAGTGTCATGCCTTCAAAGTCCATTCATGTTGTTGCAAACATAGGATTTCCTCATTTTTTAAAAAAGATTTTATTTATTTATTTGACAGACAGAGATGAAAAGTAGGCAGAGAGGCAGGCAGAGAGAGAGGAGGAGGAAGGCTCCCTGCTGAGCAGAGAACCTGACGCGGGGCTTGATCCTAGGACCCTGGGATCATGACCTAGCCGAAGGCAGAGGCTTTAACCCACTGAGCCCACCCAGGCACCCTCCTCAATTTTTGATAGCTGAACAATATTTGTGTGTGTGTGTGTGTGTGTGTGTGTGTACATAACTCCTTTAATCCATTTATGGACACTTACTTTCCATTTACCAGAGTTTGTTTCTGTCTTGGCTAGTGTAAATAATGAAGTTTTGAACATGTGGATGCAGATAGCTTTTTCCGTTAGTATTTTTGTTTCCTTTGGATATATTCTCAGAAGTGGAATTGCTGGATCATATGGAAGTTCTATTTTTAATTTTTTGAGAATTGTCTACACTGTTTTTTTGTAGTGACTATATCAATACATAAAGCCACCAACAGTGTCCAGCTGTTCCCTTTTCTCCACATTCATGCCAGCATTTGTTATCTTTTGTCTTTTTGATGATGGCCATATCTGACAGATATCTCATTTTAGTTCTGATTTGCATTACCCTAATAACTAGTGTTGCTGAGCATCTTTTCACATACTTATTGGTCTTTGTGTATCTTTTTTGGAAAAAAATGTCTATTCAGGTCTTTGCCCATTTTTAAATTAAGCTGTTATATTGTTGTTGTTACTGAGTTGTATGAGTTCTTTATATATATTGGATATTAACCCCTTATTAAATATATGATCTGCAAAATTTTTTTCTCATTCTGTGAATTGTCTTGTTACTTTGTTGGATTATTTTGCTGTGTAGATTCTTTTCAGTTTGATGTAGTCTCACATGTTCATTTTTATTTAACTACTTGTGTTTTAGGTGTCAGGTCCATAAATCATTATCAAGATCCAAGTCAAGTAGCTTTATTCTTGGTGTGTGTGTGTGTGTGTGTGTGTGTGTGTGTGTGTTTTAGGAATTTTGTAGTTTCAGGTCTTACATTTACATCTTTAATCCACTTCAAGTTAATTTTTGTGAGTGATGTAAGATAGGGGTCCAGTTTCATTCTTTTATATGTGAATATCCAATAATCCCAGAACAATTTATTGAAGAGACTGCCTATTCTCCATTGAATATTCCTGGCTTTCTTGTCAGATATTAATCGAATGTATATGCTTGGGATTATTTCTGGGCTCTTGATTCTGATCCACTGGTTTACTGTCTGTTTTTATGTCAGAACCATAGTGTTTAGATTACTATAGAGATCAGAGTGTGATGCCTCTAGTTTTGTCCTTTCTCAAGATTGCTTTAGTTATTCCAGGTCTTCTGTGGTTCCATACAAATATTAAGATTCTTTTTCCTATTTATGTGAAAAATGTTATTGGAATTTTGATTGAGATTGTATTGAATTTGTAGATTGCTTTGGGTAGTATAAATATTTTAACAATATTCATACTTCTGATCCACAAACATAAGATATTTTTACATTTGTGTGTATGTCTTCTTCAATTTCTCTTATCAGAGTCCTGATGTTTTCAGAGTAGAGATCTTTCACCTTAAATTTATTAAGTATTTTATTGTTACTTTTTTTTAAAGATTTTATTCATTTACTTGAGAGAGAGAGTGAGAGAGAACAAGCGCACAAACAGGGGATGAGGGGCAGAGGGAAAGGGATAAGCAGACTCCTCACCAAGCAGGATGCCCGGACGCTGGGATCATGACCTGAGCTGAAGGCAGATGCTTATTGTTTCTGATGCTGTTTTAAATGGGGCAATTTCTTTATTTCATATACAGAAAATTCATTCTTAATGTATAGAAATTCTATTGATCTCTGTTAATTTATTCTGCAACTTTAGTGAATCCATTGATTAGATGTAAGAGTTTTTAGGTTGAACGCTACTCCTTCTCATCGTTTAAAAATGGAGATGATGATATTATCTTTCTCATATTTTTTTGAGAGGCTTAAAAAATAGTACTTTCAAAGGCCTTAACACAGTGCCTATCATATGTATTGACTTGGTAAATGTTTTTACAAAACTCTAATTCCCCTAACATTTAATATTTTTTTCTATGACCTGACTTGTCACAAAAAAGGAAACCTGCTATAGCAGGACTTTTCATAATACATATCGCTTGCTCTCTATGCCTAACAATTTCCCTATAATCATTTGAAAGAATAAAGACCACCTTTATTTTGATTAGCTGGAGAAAGATGTTGGAAATTCTGAACACTATTTTATAAGGGTACTGGAAGTTGGAGTCTTAGATCTCTACTTTGAAGAGGAGTCAGGCACACTAAATAGGATAATGCACACAACTGATCTTTAAAAGGTGGTAAAATATACGGCATATAAAGAGGGTAATCATTATTCTTAGGAAAAGGATGGTAACTTTGTAGATAACATGGGAACAGTACATACAACAGAGAGGCTTTCTGAAGTTGGTAAAGGGACAGATTCCACAAACTTCCATGCAATTCCTCTGATTAAAAAATCTTGAACAGTCATTTGCTTCTTTAACAATAAAATTATCACAAAGCAATCTAACAACATAAGACAAAATGCTCTGGCTGTTAACACCTTCGGGTGACATCTCCTGAAAAAGTATCTCCCCTACAGAGATTACAGAATGTTATTATTCTTGCTTCACTATTTTCATATGCAGCAAGAAGAAACTACAGGCTAATGAATCAACACGTCACTTATCCAGCCTCCTCCTTTCAGCAGCATTGCTTTAAATAATCTCTTCTTTGAATTATTCAATAATTTCACCAGAAGCACAGCAAGGATTATTAGTCAATCTTTCCTACACCAGACGCGGTTGGAAGGCTTAATAGTTTGAAACTTAAAATTATTTCTTAGTTATATAAATGCTTGTGATCTATCATTTGTTCATGAAATGTTTCATGAAATAGTGAGGCTAAAATAAAACTTTCACTTTGAAACAAACCATTTACTACAAGAAGAAAGCAGTCATAGGTTTATCAAGTAGATAAAGCAGACATGGGGCTGTTAGTCAAATACACACATATTAAAATCTACAAAGAATGGAATTCTTAGGAAGAAGTGGATTCCAATGCAAGCTGCCTCCATACAAATTAGCCCATCATTCAACTAAAAGCAATCTATTGGAAAGTTTTGTGTGTGTGTGTGTGTGTGTGTGTGTGTGTGTGTTTTCCCCCTAATCCATTGTTCCAAATTGAAACCCCAGAAATTTCTTTCTAACAACATCCTTGTGGACATTCTGTGGTTGCTGCCATCTTGGGAAGAATCAGCTTGATCTAGTTTGATCTAGGCTCATGTTGCAAGTCATTCTAATTGCCAATAGCTTCTATTGCTCACATTATCAGAATGGATGAGAGCATGTGTTAGTAGTATACCTCTTCAAAGATCAGAGCCTTTATGCTTATCTGCTTTACACTTGTTTGACTGGAACAATCTGGGCAAATTATCTGTATTCTAATGGAATAATGTATGATTAATCCATGCAGCTCTAATATGTCATGTTCTGACATTGTAGGGAAGCAGATTCAGGGTGCTTCTGTTTTGAGATCAAACCAGGAGATAGAAGGAGGCATGACATACTTTTTGATAACCAAAGAGGCTTAGACTGAAAAATTAATTAAAAGTCATGCATTTAACTGCATATGTTTTCTTGTGGGGAGTTCTTCTAACAAAATATTTACTTAGCATCCCAAAGAGAAACAGTACCAGACATCTGTGAGATAACCTCAAAAGCTATTAAAGCATTATACATTGATTTCAGGAGCTCAGTTAGATTTTGTGAGCATGACTATGTGCAGTAATAGAGTTGGGCATAGTTTGACTCCTCTTATATAGCTAATAGTCTATGGGTGTTCAACCTTGCTCATAATTAAATAGAAATGAAAGATGGGGTAAGAAATGAGGTATAGGAAACAAAATGAAAATGACTACTCTCCATGCCTCCATTGTAGGCTTCCAAACCTGAACTAGGATAAAACATGGGGATAAAGGGGAAGCTTTACATTTAGATTTAGATTGGACACTTCAATATGTAAGAGTCACTGGTCACTGGAAAGGCTTTTGGATCTGTCCAATTTTTTCTGTATATAGAGGAGAGGAAGTCCATAAAGTAAGTTTAACAGTGAGAAAAAGAGGGGAGGCGTTGGGGGAGGAGAGAGAGAAAACCTCAATGTTAAGCCATCTGTTAGATTTAGCCCATTCAATAAACCTGTTACACATAGAGCAGCTACCGACTATTACAATGTATGGGTAGATGAATCAATGCATGAGTAAACAGATAAATAAATGAGCACCTTAAAATACAGGAGTTTCTTTCTTGAAAGTTGGGTCTGGGTTAGCACAGTTATAGGGAAAAAACAGTGCAATGTTAGAGGCTGCTGGAATTAGAACTGGATCTGCCATGCCTCTTTTTCTCCTCTTCTGGTTTTTCTCCCTGAGTAGTGGTTTTATTCAGTCAGAGGCCATATTCTTACAATTCCACCTACAGAGAGGAAAAGAAACTTAGGAAAAAAAAATCCCAGAGGAAGGCTCCATTAACTTGGTTTTTGTCAAGGGGAAGAAGTTGCTCCCCAACGAAAATGGGGCACGGTGGAAATATTCCGGAAAGACAAAAATACTATGGGTCTATTCCCTATGCCCTCCAATTTTGTTCCTAAAAAATAAATTGCTAAAATGCACCTTTCACTGGTGAGAGGGATGACAGATATATGAGCAGTGAGAGCCAACAGTTCTTGTCAGTGATTGTGATGACTTACGGACAACCATAGTCAACAATGTCTGGGGGAGGGGATAAAGAAAGTAATAAATATTCTGAAAAAACTAGGTAAGTAATACTTTGTAATACTTCAGGTAAAGAAATGCTGCTCATTACTCAGAAACTCTGCTTCCTGATATGAATGGCAAGGTCTTCAGGCAATTCTCAGGAGAGGTTTGTTTATAAGAGTATCGCTATTAACTGTAATTTTTTCCTACCTGCATATATTCCATATAAAACAAGAGCTAAATTACGTTAACTGCATTTCAGAACACAGAAGTTATCAAACATTTTATGACATTTGTTTTTAGTTGGTTTATCTGGATTTGTAGGGTTAGACTTTTATAGCCAGTTTTGACAAGAATATAATTTTCCAACAATTTAAATAAATTTACACTATGCAAATTCTGATATCTTGGGTATGTCTTTATGATCCAAAACTCATCTTATCACAAAAGTACAAGTAGTATTAGAATAATTTTAACTTTTTTGTTATTGTCAGATAAGCTTATCTTTTTAGTCTGTATTTATTTTTTATTTTAGGGAGGGAGAGAGAGAGAGAGAGAGCACATGAGCCGGGCATGGGAGAGGCAGAGAGAGAGAGTAAGACCACAGTCAGCATGGAGCAGATGTAGGGCTGCATCTCACAACCCATGAGATCAGGACCTGAACCAAAATCAAGAGCTGAGCACTAAACTGACGAGCCACCCAGGTACCCCCACATGAGCTTATTTTTGTAATACACTTGATAAAATTCATTTCCAAACATTTAAAGAAACCAAAAAATTATAGAAGAAAGTTACCTTTATTGTTTTTGTTTTTGTTTGTTTTTGTTTTAAGATTTTATTTATTTGTCTCAGAGAGAGAGAGAGCGCGCGTACTAGCAGGGTGAGTGGCGGGCAGAGGGAGAAGCAGGCTCCCTGCGGAGCCAGGAGCCTGATGTGGGACTGGATCCCAGGACCATGGGATCACGACCTGCCACTGAGCCACCCAGGCATACCTATCTGTAGTTTTTTAATGGTAATATTTTTCCTATGAATTATTTTCCATATATTGACTGTATAACCAATTACCTTACACTTACTTAGCTTTTAAAGATCATTTTTAGTTAATTCCATCAGCTTTTCCAAGAATTTTATTGGATTTTTATTTCTAACTTTTTAATGGAACTCTATATTTAGTAATATTTGGTGGTGGTTTAATGCTGCATTTGAAGCTGCATGTTTTCATCTGAATATTTACCTATTCTTCCATGGTACTTCTATTCTCTGGACATTTATAGGATTCTTTTTATTTTAAAGTTTCTTTTTACTTGCAGTTCAAGAACCTCAGGATGTTTTTTACTCATTCTCTACTTTCTACTATTTTATGCTTTTCTAAAAATTATGGAGTCCTTTTTGCTTTCCAGGTTTTTGTCCTTCTTTTTTAATTTGGAAAATCTTTGGTTAAATTTGGATATTTTCTGTATTTTATTTGTTCATTTCTCTTTACATTTTAGCCCTCTATTGTCTGTCCAGTTCTTTGCTTTTAAAAAAAAAAAACTATTTGTATCTAGCCTGCTCAAAATAAAATTCCATTTTCTTTACTACTGTTTTTATATGTTGCTCTTTCTAATTTAAGTTGAAATACTATAGTGTCATTAATTTTCTCTTAAATTTCCTTTTTTTTAAAGATATTATTTATTCATTAGAGAGGGAGAGAGACAGAGAGAGCACAAGTGGGGGAACAGGCAGAGGGAGAGGGAGAAGCAGACTCCGCGCTGAGCCGGGTGCCTGACATGAGGCTCCATCCCAGCACCTGGACATCATGACCTGAGCCGAAGGCAGATGCCTAACCATATGAGCCACCCAGGTGCCCCAAATTTCTTAATTTCTTATTTGGAATAATTCCCTATTAATTTTGTTCCGTTTTATCTTTATCTCCTATTTTTACATGCTTTAGTTTTGTTCTCTTTTCTTAATGGGTTTAATTCCACACTTTTGCTTTACAAATGAAGAATTTAGGACCACAGAAATTGAATGACTTTCTAAAAGTCACAAGGAGATGGATTACTCTACACATCTCTCCATGTTGTCTCTCCCTCTCTAAAACTGCCATTTCAATAACAATGTCTTAGTCAGACCATAGGCTATAAATTTTGCAAATTCAAAAGAAAAAACACACTTTAAAAAGTGAATTGTTTATCTAGTGGCTCCATAGATAAATATGGTCATGTTAAGAGTTAGTATAAAGTGAAATAAACCAGACTCAGAAGGACAAATACTGCATGACCTCACTTATATGTGGAATCTAAAAGATCAAACTCAAAGAAACTGAGAGTAGAATGATGGTTGCCAGGTTCCAGATGGTGTGGGTAGGAGAAATGGGGATTGTTGGACAAAGGGTTACAAATGTTCAGTTCTAAGCTGAATTCATTCTGAAGTTCTATTGTATGACATAGTGACTACAGTTAATAATACACTATTGTATATGTGAAATTTGCTAGGAGAATAGATCATAAGTGTTCATACCACACACAAGAAGAGATAAATGTGAGGTGATGGGTAAGTGAATTAACTTGATTATAGTAAGCATTGCACAATGTATATATACATTAAATCATCATGTTGTACACCTTTAGAAAAAGTGTTAGCACAGTGGTAAAGACAGACATTGGAGCTATAGTCCCTGGGTTGGAATCCCAATTCCTCCATTTCTAGTGCGGTGCCCCTGGAAAAGCTACAGAACTGCCCTAAGCCCAGGTATCTTCATCTGTAAAAAGGGATGACAATACCAGTATTTACCTGGTACAAAGGGTTGTTGTAAGGATTAACTGAGTTAATACATATAAAACCCTTAGAAGTGCCTGGCAAATATTCCACAGGTATTATAGTAGCATTGTTCTTAATAGTCTTGAAACATGGATCTTTGGGCCATGGGGCTGAATCATCATGATGTGGTGAGTGATGAGGGTAGAGACTGGCATCCAGAAGGCTGCATAAAGACATCTGAGAGAAACAAAGGAAGAAAGTAATATGCTGCCTTGCTCAGGTCCCTGACTCCTCAGCTTGGTGTGAAAATGAGGTCACACTCTTTGTTTCTGTCAGTTACATGCCTGTTTTGTAAGTATTTAATTAAAAGACACATATAACATATGAAATATAATTAGGCACATTGTAACAGCATTGGCAGGAGCAAGATGGGCCACTTAAAACATATCAGGGTGCCTGGATGGTTCATTTGGTTAAGCCTCTGACTCTTGATTTTGACTTGGATCATGGTCTTATGGGTTCTGAGATCAAGCTCTGCATGGGGGTCCATGCTCAGTACAGAGTCTGCTTGAGAGTCTTTCCTCCCGCCCTGTTCCTCCCCTTGCTCATGCTCCATGCTCTCTCTCTCCCTCTCAAATAAATAAATACAATCTTAAAACAACAACAACAACAACAACAACAGATTACTGAAGAGAAAAAACTATTTACACAACTATGGTCAGGGTAAAGGAAATCAAACTAGGGATAATAGTCATGTTTCCTCAGGTGAACAACATCTGGAAATAACCACTATTCCTAAATGCAAAGAGAAAGAGTGGTTCCTAGAATGAGGTGAGACCTGCTGTTTTAAGAAGTGTTGCTCCACTGAAGCTACATCGCTCATAAAGAAAGATAGCTAACACCAGCCTGTACCAGGACAAGAAAGGAACCAAGAGAATAAACACCCCAACTTTTCTATTTTCCCATTGTCCAATCTCTTGCTTATTGGTATAAGCAATTGACTAAATTCAATGACAAATCAAAGGACAAGGATCTCAGCCTCTAAGGTGTATCCTGGTGGTGGTGTCAGTTGTTTAGATGTACGTTAATGACTGTATTAGGTTTCATCTTTTGTCTGACATTCAAGCCCTCAACCAATTAACTCCAAATTACTGTAGGGCTCTGGGGTGGATGACATGATTTGGCTCACTCAGCCTCTACTCCATCTGCCTTTTAGGATGCTTTCCTCTATTGTGGAGGCTGAAAGGCTATGAACCAAATTTCCTAGACTCATTGCAACTACTGTTCTAGATACAAAACAGGTTTTGCAGATGAGATGCATATATGTGAAATTCAGAATGCAGATGTAATGCAAAGGTTATCTTGCTGCCGCTGGTTGTGCAGGTGATCAAGGTGATGGGAACTAAATGCTGAGAGGTAATTACAGAGCACACACTCCACCAAGAAATGTCTATTCACCAAATTCAGAGGGGATAAAAGGCAGTTGTGGGGTGGTAGAGTCAGTGGCGGCGGCATTTTTAGATCTCAGCTTTCTATGTGGTATGCTCTTGAACTTTATCCTATTCCAGATTCCTGCTATTTCACAGTGCTTTCAGTAACTTTGTAAGCCCATGTTTATTTATCTACATTAAATCCTTTGCTACTTGAAAGATCTGGAGTGAGCTTTGTTTCCGGCACTGAACTGTGCCCGATACAAACCCCACTGTTCCTACTCTTCAGCACACACCATGCACTTCAGTGTTCTGGGTTGCTGTTGGGCATCAAATAAAACTCAAGATTCCCTGATTCTAAGGTCTTTGCTTGAACCAACCTTTCGTTCTGAAAATCTCACTTTTACGTAATGCACTCTTGCTCATTATTCTGCTCCAGGTTTGGTGCCAAGGAAAACTCCCTCATGAGACCCTTTTCCTACCCTCCCCTCCCCTTCTCCTCTTTCTCCTATTGTTCTCTCTCCCTCTCCCTCTTGCTTTCTGTGCTTGGCTTACTACATACCTCTAATGTCTATCGCAATAAACTCTTCTTCCTTATTAATCACATAATATTTACCTCCTTTTCATATATTTATGTCCAATTCCCCTAAATGTATTAGGGCATACCTCGAGCTTCATCACATGCTTATTGGATTTTGATGCATGTGTGACAAAATCACCAAGTACTATTCCAATGTCTTGGGTATAGCAATAGGCTGATAAATATTTTCAGGTTAATTATGGGTGAAATAAATTTTGCATTCCACATGCAATCCTGGTTTTCATAGGCTCACAAACAGAAGCCTATGACTTTCAAAATTGACACCCTAAAATTGTGATATGTAATTGATATTAACATTCAAGCCAAAATGTTGCAGAAATTGTCAGTGACTTCTAGTTGAAGATGAATGTGTGCTTCTTGATGATGGGGGGGGGGGGCTTTAAGATAATTCAATCAACTTGTGCATTGTTTTAAATCTGGCTCAAAAACTAGAAACGTACATCTGCTATTACTGAATTCCCAGAGAAGCATTTGTTGATTCCTAGAAAAAGTTGTTTCTTTTTATGCCTTTATGTCATCTAAATATACACATGAACATATATTTCCCTCTATGTTTGGAAGTATATATTCAAACAAAAAAGTTTTTGGCTTTTCAAAAGCATACTACAGAAGTGAATAAATATTAACATGGATGGTTTCAGAGAGCAAACTATGCCAAGAAATAGAAATGGATGAGAAAATGCATTGCAAATTAAAAATCACCATATAAATACAAAATACTTTATGATGCCATTCTTAGCAAGGAAATCTAGGCTTGAAACCAAGCCTTAGTAACTACTTAACTACTTAAACTTGGGCAGATTGCTTACTGTCATTGAGTTTCATTTCAGTTTTGCACATCAAATGAGAAAACTGAATTTTATTTCCTTGGTTCTCTTGAATTAAAGCACAAAAACAACCCCCAGAGAATGCTCCTGAGTACAGACTAGATTTATAGCAGATGTTCATCACATCTTGAAAACACTCATCCCTCAATTGAGGAACATGGCATGACAGCCAAATAGGATGCTTTTGGCTTCTATCAAAAATCTCATGGGTCTGTGGTAAAATTAAAAGAAGGCAAGAAGGAAGGTGCAATGCTACTTCTAGAAGACACTGGTCTTCTGTCGTCCTGTCATAAGATGCCAAAACAGCTGCATGATTAAGAGGCATCCAATTTCTTTGATCATACAGATGTTTGGTACCGAACAGTCCAGGATTCAGATGTTCAACCATAGTTAGTACTTAGTATCCAGAAGTTAAAGCACTATATAGAACAAGCTTTAACACATTGTTTTTCCTAGCTTATGATAGCTTTCATTTTTTTTTCTCTTTTTATAATTCTCAGGACTGAATGTCTTCATGTTTTCAATCTGCAATGGATCATTTTAGGCTCATATTTTCAATCCAATAATAACAAATATTACACTATAGGTTTGTAATCACAGTATTCATTTAAAGAAAAGTCATAGTTTAATGGAAAGAAACAAAGTTTTTGGATTTAAAAAGTTATTTTCAATAACAATTGTAATATAACATTTTGAGGAAATTAAATTAGAATAAAGTTGAAGTAAACAGTGTTTATACATAAGAACAGAGGTTATCTATGAATTGATTAATCATGTTTAACCTGGTTATATGGCTTAACCAAGAATTCACTAGGTATTATCCCAAAAGTGGTTTTAGGCTGGTCCCTACTAGGTAACAAATTGCAATTCTGCAATTTATTTATTACCCTTAGTGAATACATACTCTAAAAATTCTGCTTCATTACCATTCCATTATTCACACTGATGATTTTCAGCTGATACTAAGAACATTGCAATTTTTTTTTATCAAATCTTTAGCTACTGATTTATCTCAGGAAAGGTACATAGACTATGTACAAATGATTTGCATCTTCAACAACATATTAAATTGCCTTAACATACTCCCCTTCTTCTTCCTTTTTCTATCTTTTTTTTTCTTTGGTGGAAGTTTGAACAATCAGGTGATAGCCTGCTGATGAATTAATGGCTGCAGCTGGTTTTATAGCCCAAATCTTCCAGTGTACAAAGAGATGGAATATAGATCTCTGATAACGTAATTAGAGCTGCCACTGTAGTATGTTGGAAATATTATTCAACTGAGAATTAGGAAACTAAGATTGCAGTTCTATTATTAACAATACATACAGATGTTTAATTTATCCTGTTGAGTTTTAATTTCCTTATTTGTCAATAAGGGGTTAAAAGAGGTGGTCTCTAATGTGCCTTCTGCTACAAGCCTCCTGTTACAAGTCATGTCTGCCCTAACATAAACAGGAAGTGCCTATGTTTTCTTTGTTAGTTAATATTTCAAGCATACTATATCCTTCTTACACCCACATAAGTACTGTTTTCTTCATTAGATATGAAGCTATTGTATAAACTATTCAAAAGTTTTAAGAGATGATAACTAATGATAAGTATCCCCAAAAGAGTAACTCTCTAAAAATTAAGACTATATATTCAGAACACAAAGACTAACATATTAAAATTCTACAAATGTGGAAAATCCAAAACAGCTGAATATTAATTGTGGATTTAGCATTTTAGTTATGTTTTATCTATTTTTTTCTATTTTATTTATTTATTTGGCAGAGAGAGAGACACGGTGAGAGAGGGAACACAAGAAGGGAGAGTGGGAGAGAAGAGGAGAAGGCTTCCCGCTGAGCAGGGAGCCAGGTGCAGGGCTCAATCCCAGGACCCTAGGATGGATGTGGGACTCCATCCCAGGACTCTGGGATCATGACCTGAGCTAAAGGTAGGCACTTAATGACTGAGCCACCCAGGAGCCCCTTTAGTTATGTTTTAAAGAAGCCTGATAAATATCACTCTATATGAGGCTACTTATACATAAACAACTTTTTAAAAATTATTGAACTTAAATTATTTTAAATAAGTTATGAAGTACTTTAAATTAAAGTATGCATCTGCTTTTTTAAGATTAGAAAAGAGTTCATTAAACAAATCCAAAAAGCACCAGTTTTTTAAAATTTATTTTTATTTCTTTTCAGTGTAACAGTATTCATTGTTTTTGCACCACACCCAGTGCTCCATGCAATATGTGCCCTCCCTAAAACCCATCACTAGGCTCCCCTGATATCCCATCCCCCACCCCTTCAAAACCCCTCAGGTTGTTTTTCAGAATCCATAGTCTCTCATGGTTTACCTCCCCTTCCAATTTCCCTCAACTCCCTTCTCCTCTCCATCTCCCCATGTCCTCCGTGTTATTTGTTATGCTCCACAAATAAGTGAAACCATATGATAATTAACTCTCTCTGCTTGACTTATTTCACTCAGCATAATCTCTTCCAGTCCCTCCATGTTGCTACAAAAGTTGGGTATTCATCCTTTCTGATGGAGGCATAATACTCCATAGTGTATATGGACCACATCTTCCTTATCCATTCCTCCATGGGAGGGCATCTTGGTTCTTTCCACAGTTTGGCAACTGTGGCCATTGCTTCTATAATATACACTGGGGTACAGATGGCCCTTCTTTTCACCACTTCTGTATCTTTGGGGTAAATACCCAGTAGTGCAATTGCAGGATCATAGGGAAGCTCTATTTTGAATTTCTTGAGGAAACTCCACACTGTTCTCCACAGTGGCTGCACCAACTTGCATTCCCACCAACAGTGTAAGAGGGTTGCCCTTTCTCCACATCCTCTCTAACACACGTTGTTTCCTGTCTTGCTAATTTTGGCCATTCTAACTGGTGTGAGGTGATATCTCAATGTGGTTTTAATTTGAATCTCCCTGATGGTTAGTGATGATAAACTTTTTTTCATGTGTCTGATAGCCATTTGTATGTCTTCATTGGAGAAGTGTCTGTTCATATCTTCTGCCCATTTTTTGACATGATTATCTGTTTTGTGTGTGTTGAGTTTGAGAAGTTCTTTATAGATCCTGGATATCAACCTTTTGTCTGTACTGTCATTTGCAAATATCTTCTCCCATTCCATGGGTTGCCTCTTTGTT
>PISX010026718.1:0-24069 GCA_004024625.1 Mellivora capensis | reverse complement strand
ATGCTGTCTTGGTGACCACAGCTTTGTAGTAAAGCTTGAAATCAGGTAATGAGATGCCACCAGTTTTATTTTTGTTTTTCAACATTTCCTTAGCGATTCGGGGTCTCTTCTGATTCCATACAAATTTTAGGATTATTTGCTCCAGCTCTTTGACAAATACCGGTGGAATTTTGATGGGAATGGCATTAAAAGTATAGATTGCTCTAGGTAGTATAGAAATTTTTTTTTAAATTTATTTATTTGTCAGAGAGGGAGAGAGAGGGCGAGCAAGCACAGGCAGACAGAGTGGCAGGCAGAGGCAGAGGGAGAAGCAGGCTCCCCATGAAGCAAGGAGCCCAATGTGGGACTCGATCCCAGGATGCTGGGATCATGACCTGAGCCAAAGGCAGCCGCTTAACCAACTGAGCCACCCCGGCATCCCTAGGTAGTATAGACATTTTAACAATGTTTATTCTTCCGATCCAAGAACATGGAATGGTCTTCCATCTTTTTATATCTTCTTCAATTTCTTTCATGAGTGTCTGTAGTTCCTCGAGTACAGATCCTTTACCTCTTTAGTTAGGTTTATTCCCAGGTATCTTATGGTTCTTGGTGCTATAGTAAATGGAATCGATTCTCTAATTTCCCTTTATTTTCATTGTTAGTGTATAAGAACGCCACTGATTTCTGTACATTGACTTTGTATCCTGCCACGTTACTAAATTGCTGTATGAGTTCTAGTAGTTTGGGGGTGGAGTCTTTTGGGTTTTCCATATAAAGTATCATGTGATCTGCGAAGAGAGAGAGTTTGACTTCTTCCTTGCCAATTTGGATACCTTTTATTTCTCTTTGTTGTCTGATTGCTGTTGCTAGGACTTCTAATACTATATTGCAATATGATTATCATTGTAGCTTAGCCAACACGTCTAATTCATCACATAATCATCATTTCTTCTAGTATTAAAAACAATTTTTAATCTAGTGTCTTAGGAAGTTTATTTATTTTATTTTTCAGTGTTCCAAAATTCATTGTTTATGCATCACACCCAGTGGTCCATGCAATATGTGCCCTCCTTATTACCCACCACCAGGCTCATCCAACTCCCCCTACCCTTCTCCCCTCCAAAACCTTCAGTATGTTTCAAGGAGTCCACAGTCTCTCATGGTTCATCTCCCCCTCCGATTCCTCCAACTCACTTCTCCTCTCCATCTCCCAATGTCCTCTGTGTTATTCCTTATGCTCCCCAAGTAAGTGAAACCATATGATAATTGCCTCTCTCTGCTAAACTTATTTCACTCAGCATAATCTCTTAGCAAGTTTAGTATTTATAACACAGTTCTGTTGTCTATAATCATTATACTGTATCAGATATTCAGGACTTATTTATTAAACTGAAGTACGTATGTATCCTTGAACAGTATCTGTCCCATTCACTCAGTCTCCAGCCCTTCATAACCACCATTCCATTCTGGTTCTTGGGGTTGTTTGTTTTAAGATTCCATACCTAAGGCATATCAGATAGCATCTGTCATTCTGACTGACTTATCCTACCATAACATCTTCAAGTTCTGCCTATGCTGTCCTAACTGGCAATATTTCCATTTTTCTCATGACTGAATATATTCCTGTGTGTGTGTGTGTGAGAGAGAGAGAGAGAGAGAGAGAAAGAGAGAGCTAGCGAGCTAGCTCACGTCTTTATCATCCATCATTGGACACTTGGGTTGTTTCCATATCTTGGCAATTGTGAATAATGCTTCAATAAATATGGGAGTTCATACATCTTTTTGGTAACCTGTTTTTACTTCATTTAACTTCATTTAGATATATACTTAGAAGTAGAATTGCTGGATTATATGGTAGTTCTATTTTTAATATTTGAATAACCTCCATATGGTTCTCCACAGTGACTGTGTCACTTTACAACCCCAACAGTACACATGGGTTCCCCTTTCTCCACATCCTCACCAATGCTTATTGTCTCTTGTCTTCTTGATGATAGCCATTCTTTTAGGTGTGGGTGATATTTATTGCGGTTTTGATTTGCATTCCCCTGATGATCAGTAATGTCAAATACCTTTTCGTGTACCTAATGGCAATTTGGGTGTCATCTTTGGAAAAAAATGTCTATTTAGTGCCTCTGCCCATTTTTAAACTGGATTGTTTGTTACTGAGTCGTGTAAGTTCTTTATAAATTTCGGGTATTAACCTTGTACATGGTTTGCAAATATTTTTCTCTCATTCTATATGTTGCTTTTTCATTTTGTTAATTGTTTGTTGTTGTCGTTGTGCAGAAGCTGTAAGTTAGATGTAGTACCACCTGTTGATTTTCTTTCTTTCATTGTGATTTTGTTGTCCTATCCAAAATATCATTGCTAAGACAGCTGCCAACGAGCCTCCTCCCTGTTTTCTTAAAGGAGTTTTATCATATCAGGTCTTATGTTTAAGTCTTTGATCTATTTCAACTTAATTTTTGTGAGTGGTGTAAGGTAAGAGTGCAATCTCCCTTTCCTGCATGCTGTTGACCAGTTTTCCCAACACCATTTATTAGACTATTCTTTCCCCATTAGATGCTTTTAGCTCCTTTATGAAATACTGGTTGACTCTATGTCCAGGGGTTTAACTCTGGCTCCCTGCTCTGTTCTAGTGGCCCATGCCTCTATTATGCCAGTATCCTACTGTTTTAATTATAATAGCTTTGTAGTATAGTTTGAAATCAGGAACTGTGATGTCTTTAGTTTTGTTCTCTCTCATGATCACTTTAGCTATTCAGTCTTTTATGGTTCCATACAATATTTAGGATTTTTGTCCTGTTTCTGTGAAAAATGCCATTGGAATTTTGATAGAGATTGTGTTGTGCCTACAGATGGCTTTCGGTAGCATCTATATTTTAGCAACATTAACTCTTCCAATCTATGAACATAATGTCCTTACATTTGTTTGTGTCTTCTTGGATTTCTTTCAACAAGTCTTGTAATTTTCACTGTACAGAACTTTCACTTGTTTGCTTAAATTTATTCCTAGGTATTTTATTGTTTCTAATGTTAATATTAATGAGACAGTTATATTTTTTCTTTTTCAGATGTTTCATTGTTAGTATTTAGAAATGCAACTGATTCCAGCATATTGAATTTTTTTAAATCTTGCAACTTTAATGAATTACTTGATTAGGTCTAATGATTCTTTGTGATTTTCAATATATAATATCACATCACCTAGGTGGCTCAGTTGGTTAAGTGTCTGCCTTCAGCTCAGGTCATGATCTCAGGTCCTGGGGTCAAGCCCCATGCTAAGTGCTAAATTCCCTGCTCAGCAGGGAGTCTGCTTCTCCAGCTCCCTCTGCTCCCCCCCTTCAACTTGTGCATCCTCTCACTCCCTCAAATAAAATCCTTAAAAAAAATAAGATCAGGGGCACCTGGGTGGCTCAGTGGGTTAAAGCCTCTGCCTTCGGCTCAGGTCATGATCCCAGGGTCCTGGGATAGAGCCCCTCGGCAGGGAGACTGCTTCCTCCTCTCTCTCTGCCTGCCTCTCTGCCTACTTGTGATCCCTTTCTCTGTCAAATAAATAAAT
Source organism: Mellivora capensis (assembly GCA_004024625.1). NCBI lineage: Eukaryota > Metazoa > Chordata > Mammalia > Carnivora > Mustelidae > Mellivora > Mellivora capensis. The sequence goes on along the minus strand of PISX010026718.1, from coordinate 20,522 downwards.
AAATAAATAAATCTTAAAAAAAAAGATCATATCATCTGTTTATAATAGAAATTTTAATTCTTCCTTTCTGACTTGGATGCTTTTTACTTCTTTATCTATAGTATAGTTCCAGTCCATCATTTTCTTGTTGATTTTCTGTCTGCATGATCTATCCATTGAAGTCCCCTGCTATTATTGTATTGCTGGCTGCTTCTCTCTTCACACTGGTTAGTATTTGCTTTATGTATTTAGATGCTCCAATGTTGGGTACATATATATTTATGATTGTTACGTTTTGATGGATTGAAGCCTTTACCATTATGTGATGATCTTCCTTGTCTCTTGTTTCTGTTTTTGACTGAAAATAATTTTGTCCAAGTATGGCGACTTCTACTTTCTTTTTGTTGCCTCTTGTATGGAGTATCTTTTTCCATCCCTTCACTTTGAGTTTATGTATGTCCGTAAGGCTGAAGTGGGTCTCTTATAGGCATCATGTGGTTGGGTCTTCTTGTTGTTGTTGTTTTTAATTCATCCAGCCACTCTGCCTTTTGTTTGAATTCAACCCATTTACATCTAAAATAGTTATTGCTATGTGAGGACTTAACTATGTCATTTTATTAATTGCTTTCTGTTTTGTTTTGTTTTGTTTTGTATTTTCAGGCTGTTTCTGTTTCTGGCCACCTTTGTAAATTTGTTATTTCCCATGGTGGGATGCTGTGTTTCCTCTTTGTCTTTTGTGGATCTAGGTTTTTGCTTTGTGGTTACCATAGGGTTTACATAAAGCATTTTATAGATAAAACTGACCATTTTAGGTTCGTAGTAACAAATCTTTGATTTCCTGTAAAAACTCTACCTTTTTATGCCTCCATTTTATATTACCTATGCCACAATTTGCCTTTTTATATTTTGTATTCATTAACAACTTACAGTAGCTATTCATAATTACTATTTTTAGCACTTTTTCCTTTTGCCCTCATACTGTTGTTTGTTGGTTAACACACCATCCTAAAAGAGTTACATTTTCCCAATTCTGACTATTTTTCACTTTTACCAGTGTGTAGAGTAGTTTCATATGTTGCTGATTAACATCTTTTTATTTCAGCATGAAGAACTACTTTCAGCATCTCTTGCATGGCACAGTAACGGTGGTGAACTCAGTCAGCTTTTGTTTGTCTGGGAAGGGCTTTATATCTCCATGTATAAAGGTAAGTTTGCTAGATAAAATATTAATGGCTGGAAATTTTTATCTTCCAACACTTTGAATATGTCATTCCACTCTCCTGACCTGTGGAGCCTCTGCTGAGAAATCCACTAATGGACTAGTGGAGGTTCTCTTATAGGTTTTATTCTTTTTTCCCCTGCCATTAAGATTCCTTTTTTGTATTTGATTTTTGACAATTTCATTATAATGTATCCTGGAGGTCTTTTTGCATTGAAATAATAGGGTGGTCTATTACCTTTGTGAACCTCTATGTCAAAGTCTTTCCCCAGGTTTGAGAAGTTCTTAGCTATTACTTTTTAAATCAATTCTGACCCCCTTTTTCCTCTCTCCTTCTTCTGGAATTCTGATTATTCTGATATTTGTCTTTTGATGAAATCCCATAGCTTATGTAACATAAAACCATTTTTCAAAACAAGGGAACATTGGACACAAATATTAGGACTGTGTTCTCTCTAGACAGTGTAAGTGGGCCCATATCCAAGAGGAGCACACAGAACTCTTCCAGGATTAGCAGTGACTTCTGTCTCCTAATCTGAGTGATGGGTGCATAGCCTTTAGATTACCATCCTTTATAACTTCCAGAAGATTCATAAATATCATTTTAAAAGTATTCAATATTTAACACAAAGCACAGTATAATAATTATATAGAGAATTCCATATGCAACACAATTAGAATTATATAATAAAAATATGTAGATTAGAGAAAAATATGCCCAAATGCTTTTTTAAAAATGTGTTTAAGAAATAAGACCAAGTGGGAATTTTTTGCTTAATCTATTTTTCTAATTTTTATTAGCTTTATTCAATGAGTATACATCAATTTTATAATTAAAAAGATTGGTTTAGATCATTCTATGAGGTCACTAAATCTAGTATTTATGAAAAAGCATTTATTTTCAAACCATTAAAAATTGTGCATAAGAATAAGAGATTATGAGTAGCATCTCTGAGTGGCCTTCCTAGACATCAGCAAGGATGGGGAATACTCCTTCCCCATTGAAGGGTAAATCAATCTACTGTGTTCCATGAAATGTTGACCTAGATAGTTGCTGCTCCAGATGCCCCACAGCCAATCCACTTGAGAAGTCTAATAGTTCATATTTCAGGATACCTCCTGCATCCATTCCTCCTCCCATCCTTAATAAGTCTTATTCAGAGTAACCAAGTTGCTCTTCTCATTTTCCTCCTTGAAGTTATGCTGTGTTACCTGATACAGATTCTTCCCAACTCTGAGCATAGTTTGGTTTATTCACTGATTCTAAAAGCATGCATTGCACCTCCCCAACCAATGCCTCTGCCGTGCTTTTCCCGTGGGCTCTTCTCCACATATCCATCCTTCCAGAACCAATAAATAAAGAAAGAAACCAACTGGTTTCTTTATCCTCAGAACTTCCATTACTGGCCTTTATTCTTTGCTGCTTCATATTAAAAATACCAATATTTTTTAAATTTAAAATGATTTTTATTTTTTTTGTTTTCAGTTAGCCACTGTATAGTACATCATTAATTTGAAAGTACCAGTATTTATTATGTTATTTTTTAATAGACTTTACTCTTAAAAGCAAGTTTAAGGCAAAATTGAGGTATTTCCATAGACTCCATTTCCTCATACATACAATAGTCTCTCCCATTATGAACATTCCCCACTTCGGCGGTGCATTTGTTTCAACTGATGAACCTACATGGGTACATCATTATCACCCAAAGTCCAGAGTTTACATTACAGTTCACCTTTGGTGCTGTACATTCTATGGGTTTGGACAAATGTATGACATGTATTCACCATTATAGTATCATATAGTGTAGTTTCACTGCCCTAAACATTCTCTGTGGCACCAGTTCATCCCTTTGCAATTTTCAGAATGTCATATAGTTGTACTCACAAAGTGTATAGCCTTTTCAGATTGGCTTTTACCACTTACAATATGGATTTGAGTTTCTCCCTTGTCTCTTGATGGATTGAGAGCTCATTTCTTTTTAGCTCTAAATAATATTTCTTTATCCAGATGTACCACAGTTTATTGACCCATTTACCTACTGATAGACATCTTGGTTGCTTCCAAGTTCTGGCAGTTATGAACAAAGCTGCTATTAGCATTCAAGTTCATGTTTTTGTGTGGACATAGTTTAACTCCTTTGGGTAGATACCAAGAAGTGTGATTACTGGAATATATGGTAAAAGCATGTTTAGTTTTGTAAGCAGCTGCCAAACTATTTCCAAAGAGAGTGTACCATTTTTGCACTCCCTCCAGCAATTAACTAGAATTTGTATTTCTCCACATCCCAGCCAACATTTGGTGTTGTCAGAATTCTGGATTTTGACCATTCTAATAAGTGTAGAGTAGCATCTTATTATTGTTTTAATTTGCGTTTCCCTGATGACATATGATATGGAGCATCTTTTCACATGCTTATTTGCCATCTGTATAGCTTCTTCTAAGCTATTTTTAAATCACCTCTTTGTACCTAGTTTTGGCTATCAACCTCTAAGCATTCAGTTCCATCCATCTACCCACAATTCCCAGCCCAGCTAACCCATAGGTGCCTGCCTTTCATGCTTTAGAATGGCATTTCTGCACCCATCAGGAGATTTTTAGAGATTCAGAGGTTTCCTGTAAAATGTAGTTCAATTCCAGGTTCGCCTTTCAGAGTCAGTTTATACATGATTTGTTGTATTACTGGAAACAGAATAAAGACCAGCATAGGGGATATAGCCTTGGCTCGTCTAGGGACTACAGACACAGGGCAACAGCCCAAAGGATGGTATGATAGAAAAAAAAATGTGGGAGAATAAAGATTAGATTTCAGGGTGGGTACCTAGTCCCTTATTAGGGATCTTGCAGAAATACCTATTCACTGAACTTCCTGACTGTCCTAAGCAGACAACAGAAAGTAGCATTTTCCCTTACAGCTTTGGGTAGCAGCTCCTTTTGCCCGGTTGATAGGGCTGGCTCGGGTGTTCTTGGAAAAACAGATTTAGGGTAATCTCTGAATTGACGGTTGCCTAGGTTGTTAAGGAAAAACAAAAATAACTCCCCCCAAAATACTGATAGTTCACTTTGGAGTTCAGTTACAGTCAAGGATACTGACAGGGCTTGTCCATGGCCAGGTAGTACCACCAATGACTGACAGCCAACTCTTTTACCACCCACTGGACTTCAGTAACAGCCAGCTAACAAAAGTCAAAATGTCTATTATCGAAAACAGAGGGAACCAATGAATTGGTATACAGTTTTTTAGGCGGGCAGATGAAACTTTTGAACTAATGATTTAATGAAACATTTGGTTGTAGAATAATCTGAACAAAAAACAGTGGTTCTGCACCCTGACCCACTTAATACCACCTTCATATACAGCTACACACAATACACTGATCTTTAGGGGGAAAAATACATTTCCCTCTTTCCCACCCATGAGTCAATGAACATGGAAGCATAGTAATGAGAAAGGGAGTCTTTTGCCATTCTCCTTTAAATAATTAATGGCCTAAATACATCTGGTTTTCTTGAGCGACCCTGTGCCCAGTAAGAAGTCTCCTTTTACTATTCTGCCACCTGAGAAAGACACAGCTGAGGAGTCATTTGCTGTCACACATGTCATTGTATCTGAAACAGCCTAGAGCTGTCAAGCTCTCTATCACCGTACTGCAGTGGGTCACAGCTGTCTTTGTCCATTAGAAATAATTCTAGCCCCTGTCTGTAGTTTAGAATTTTTTATTTAATTTTTTTCTGTTTTTGGTAGAAGATATAACCTTGTCAAATTGTTACACATAGACCAAACTGCTTTTTATAATGTGTAAGACTAGAAGGAAAATGGCTTTGTTAATCTGTCTAGGTGTCTGTGTAACACACAAAGCATGCCTGCTTCCTGCGAAGGAAAGTACTGGACCTGAGTGCTTTGACTTCTGCAGGGCATTGTGCCTGAATCATTGCATAAGGCATGCATTTTCCCTGAAACACAGTCAGAGGAGGGAGGGTATCCCTCTATGATCAGGTATAGTGACCTAGTGTCCATTTTGCATGCCCTCTACTTCTCAGCAAAAGCAGTTTATAAAATTATAAGTGGCATTTATCAGGCAGGATAAGGGGAATAGGTTAATGGAAAGATGCAGTTGTCCCTTCTGACCTTAGTCTTAAGGAATGTGTATGTTTGCTAGTCAGTTTCTTAAATCTCTTACATCCATTGTCTCCTTCACTCTTAACTATCCTGTGAAACAGTTATTCCATGTTTTCCTCTGCAAATGAGGAAACTGTGGTGTTGTAACTTGCCTGGAGTCCTACAGAACGGCTGGTGATGAAGGCAGATTCCACTTTCAGTCTTCTGACTCTCAAACCACAGACTCTTACACAGGAGCATCTGCCTTTCCCTATTTCGGATTCTCTCAGTAATGAATGTAGATCTCCCAGCCATGAATTTATGTAAATGTGTTTATGGTATCAGGGCGCCCAACATAACCATCCCGTGCCAACTTAGAGCAACCAAGCTCCACATTTTTCACTGTGGAAAGCAAAACTCTTCTTCTTCCTCCTTTGCCCTGCCCCTCTCCCCGCCTTCCTTCATTCTTCTCCTCTGTTTCCTTTATTTGGGAAGGATGCTATGGTACTGCTCATAGGAACCTTCTTAATTCTAGCAGTTCTCCATTTCTCTATTTGGAAACAAGTTTGTGCTCAACCCATTCCAGTTTTTATGAATTTCGATCATAAATTTCTTGGGCTTTGACTTTCCACTCTGTTAAGGTTTTTACTTAAGTAGACCTCTAGTCCAGGGTACCTTGGCTTAGATTGAAGACACCTATACAATACTTCATTCGTATTGGTCCCTTCACTGGTCTGGAGGTTGCTCACCCCAGGCTTACCCCACACAGTACTTCTATTCACTTGTTCCTTCATCTCTTCTCTTGAATTATTTGGGTCTATGTTTGGTCTTCCCTTGTTTAATTAAAAGCTTCACACAGACAAGGGGAAAGTTGTATTTCTTTCTGATTCTCCTTACAGTGCTCACTTCGGCCGCACATATGCTAAAATCTGATTCTCCTTACAGTACATAGCCCTGTGTCTAAGAACTGAGCAGCTGAAAAGCAAGCATTTGCAAAATGATGAATTCCCTCTTTTTGGCATTTTAATATCCCTTTTCCAGTTGCGGGATCTAGAACTTTAGGGAGCCCGTTGCCTGCAGATTGCTGTTGTTTTATCTATAGGTACGAGTGCTATAGCCAGCGTATTTCTCAGCCCTTAACAATGATGTCTGGTATATCATTGGTCATTATGACCATATGGCTTAGATAGGCTCACACTTAGAGGATTCCCTCCCTGGAGCATGATTAGTAGATTCAGAGTTTTTGGTCTTTAATATGTAACTACACAAATAGTATTTTCTGAATTGTTGTCCCAAGCTTGGTCTCCCAGAAGTTTGTATGCTATATATATTCTCATTTCCATGGCTTGTGAGATCTTCCTACCATATATTCCAGCATCCTGATGTTTCACTTTACTGATGAATTTAGTGGCTTATGGAAACATGTAGATCATAAATCATTCCCTTCTACAGGTAATTTATCAAATTGACATGTCAACAAAGAAATTCTAGATTCCAGGTAATATCAGGACTCAGTTTCCCCCTAAAACATCCATTCTGCCTTCCAGTTTACCTGAGATTTGGAAGATGGGTTGGTCTGACCCCTCAGAAAACAGTAACTGAGCCTTTCCTAATTATAACCACATACAGCATGCCTATCATTTTATCCTCACACTAATTAAAGACAATTCTAGTTTTGTTTCTTGTGTGGGGCAAAAATAGTCCTATCGACTTTGATTTTATAGAAATTTCTTCTCAACTTCTCAAGTCCAAATTTTCATGACAGAGAATGTATCTGATCATTGTTAGTGCTATTTTTGACAGATGTTCAATATGTAATAATGATCTGCTGCTTTGACTAATCCAGCCAAATCAACAGCTTTAGACAGAATCTAAAGGCCAGTATGGGAGCACTGCCAATACCTATTCCAAGGGATTTTAACAATATAAATCCTCAAATGAGAGAGAGAGAGAAATGCGAATTACTGGGCTATTTTCAGAAAACTGAACAGAGTATAGCTCAAAAAAAAAAAAAAAAAACCCAAACGGGGAAAAAAAAAATATGGCCAGTATAACAGTTTGTAGGTTCAGTATTTACCAGTTTGTGTACCATCTGAGCTATTTCCTTTAATCAACCATGCACATGGCACTTTTATTCTCAGGGGACATTATTGCCATGACAACTTTATCAGACTAAACACTGAAACACAGCTCTTGGAGTGATCTCAATTTGGGTATGGTTTAGAATATTATTTATGTTATTCTTTTATCAACATACTTGTTGTGCCAAACAGAGATGAGAAAAATTTTTAAATGACTATTAAAATCACAATAAAAAATGTAAAAACTTTACAAAGAGAAAAGGAATAAGCCATTAGGCAGAAAAATGGGCAATCAAAGGAGCTATTGCGCTTGGCAGATGGAAAAGCAGCAGGTGCCATGGTGTGATGGGACCTCGCTTCCCATCATGCATGCTCTACAATGATGCAGGCTGACAGGGAAGGGAATTAATGTATCGGAGCAGGTACTTTCTGTCCATTAGCTGATTCCCAATCCGTCCTCACAGACTGCTACCCGTGGCTCTTTGATAAAATGGTTTACAATACACAGCTCTGAAAGTTGTATGGGGAAGGACGGCTGTGAGTGACCCTCCCTTCAATGCCTCCTCAGCTTAACAGACTGTGAGTGACCAAGTAAACATTTCTCCACCCCAAACGGATTCGCAGTTTCAGCCCATGAATAAATTATTTGAGTACAGATGCTATGAATGCATCAAGGTGACCAAGGGCCATAGCCTCTCAGTGTGGGGGATGGAAGGGGACACTGCTAAAGAGAATTCTCAAGGTAACGAATTAGCTCTCAGACAAATGAGTCTTGGGAAAGCTATACCTGTCTGCTTTTAGAGAAAAAAAAAACATCTAATTACAAAGAGTCTGCCTGAATTAGTGGGTCAGCTGAGGCAGAGCATACTAGGCAGAGTAAACATGGCTGTGTGGGGGCTTCATCAGGCCGGCTGCTTCCTTCCTGCCCTTTCCTTTCTTTTCCTTTCAGGTCAGAGTTTAAGTCTCCAATCTGTAACACGTTCGCCTGTGAAACCTCAAAATGACGGTGAAATAGAAGAAAGGAGTTTAAAATTAAATGTGTACAATTGATAAGCTTAGCGGTTTCCAGATCCTTGTCCAATGAACTAATTGAATTGCCAAATTGTTTATTAGCCTTGGCTGTTAAGACAACTAGATTAAGAAAGGGTAGACCTTATTATTGTTTTCTGTCCATTTTCGTGACTGAATTGGAGAGCCAGGCGTGACTATGCTACTCATTATGTGTAGTCAGTCCTCAAAGAAAGGAGGTGGAGTGTGGCCTGGCATTTATGTGAAAACTGTAGAAATTAAGGACTCGTTGGAGAAGTATTAACAATCTAGAGATTCAGTTCTAGTCTTCCTCACCTCATAGTCTAAGTAAGGGATATGTAATTCTATCTCACAACATCCTGTATTTTTTCCTGCATGCTTATCATGTTTCCGTTTATAAATAATTTTCATTTAAGGTCAAACCTCACTAGATTTTAAGTGACACAAAGAAAGAAACTGGGTATATCTTGTCTCAGCACCTAGCAAAATGCTAGTCACAAAATGCTAGTCATGTGGAAGGAATTCAGTGAATATTTGTGGAAAGGAAAAAGGAGGAGGGAAGAAGATATTAATGTGGAAAAAAGGAAGGAGACCAAGAGAGGACCCAAAAGATGAGTAATAATCTTCATCACTTTTCTATATATCTTTTTTTTAAAGATTTTATTTATTTATTTGACAGATCACAAGTAGGCAGAGAGGCAGACAGAGAGAGCAGGAAGCAGGTTCCCTGCTGAGCAGAGAGCCCTATGCAGGGCTCCATCCCAGGACCCTGGGATCATGACCCGAGTCGAAGGTAGAGGCTTAACCCACTGAGCCACCCAGGTGCCCTATATATCTTCTTTAGAAGCCTTTTGAAAAGCTTAAATTTATTGAGATACCAAACAAATTCTTCACTAAATAAAAGAATAAGGAGAAATAGGATGAGAAGGAGAGTATATCTATGTTGACAGTGATAGGATGGACATCACTGAATGGTTTCCAAGGACATTTATAGGCAGGTATGCACATCATTGGTCTTGAATTCATTTTATAAAGAAACTGGAGAAATGGAAATATTTCAGCTAGAGTAGAGTAAGTTTTAGCCTCAACAGGGGCCATATGCAGAGAGCTTAAAATTATCCTTGAATGTCTTGGGGTTCTTATCCCAGGTATTTGGAATGAGGATCCGTATTTGGTGGTGAAATATGTTTAATCTGGATCATATCACTTTTATTCATATCCCTCTTTATATCAAGTATGAACATACAGACTATGCAAGATTATACAAAGTGGTGGGAACACATTTTTTAAAGTATTTTGTTTATTTGACAGAGAGCTAGAGAGAGAGCACAAGTAAGCAGAGCAGCAGGGAGAGGGGGAGAGAGAGAAGCAGGCTCTCTTCTGAGCAGGGTGCCCCATGCGGGGCTCGATCCCAGGACCCTGGAATCATGACCCGAGCCAAAGGCAGCCGCTTAACTGAGCCACCCGGGCGCCCCGGTGGGAACACATTTTTAATGCATAAATAAAACAGCAGATACAATAACAACACCTAAAGTGCATAACATAGTACTTACTAGTTTTTTTTAATTATTTAATATTTTTTAACTCTTAATATGACGGATTAATCCTATTATTTAATCCTTCTGAAAGATGATTCCAAAACGAGCTCAGCATTGGTAAGAAAGAGACTCAAATAGGGTCTAAAGGATATTGAGGAAGCTGGGCCTGTGTATATCTCAGCGTCAACTGTCAGAACAGGGAGAACTTTTGACTTTTGTTAATTGCCACTAATCACCTGCTGGGACACTGCCTTCTACTGTGGATTAACATAGAGACAAAGTAGAACCTATTAGCTAAATAACCAGTTGTATTAGTTCAACCCTGCCAGTCCCAATCATAACTGTTTCAAAACAACTTTGTATCTTTGTGGGGTTTGCCTCTATAAACTTCCTACTGGCAATTCAGAGCAAGCTTTTGATTTCAGCCAACTCTGAGTCTCTGGGGGTTGCCATCCCTAAGACCTCAAATAAATGCTTTTGGTGGCTTTACAACCTTGTTGTCTTCTTGGTTAGCACCCTTAACAGAATTAATCATCCTGTAATTTAACCCTTAATAGAACAATTAATCTGGGAGTAAAGATTTATTAATCTGGTAACATTGGCAAAGTTACTTCTCAATCCCCTCACTTTTTCTTCTCAAACTGTCATAAAAGGCTGATCAAATAATTATATAGGACAACACATGGAAAATACTATGTTCAATAAGTGTTAACTAGTATTAGCATCATCCTTATTATTTAGAACACAGACATCACAAACTACAATCTACAGATCATAACGGAACCCCTGAAAAGTTAACTGATTTCATTGCCTGGGAAGTGGTAGTCCCAGAACTTTCTAATTCTGAAACCATACTTTTTACTATACCAATTTTACTCTGACCTGCAGTTGACTGTAAGACCTCACTTTGAGGATGTGTGCCCCCACTGAGCTACCCCTCACTACAAGATCCTAGGGACAGTGACTTGGTGTGGAGCCAAGGCATTGAGGCAGCAGGAACAGGGTCCTGGAGCACCAGGCCTGCAGAAGAGGTCACCCAATATCAGCGGCTTTCCAAAGCCTCCAGAGAGCCTGATACTTTGGCTTGCCTTCATTTTTGCTTCTGTCAATTTCAGAAGAGACAAGTTTGTAGGGCTGAAATTGATGTGTTTGTGTGACTATTCCAGGCGCTGAAATTGACAGAGGTGGAAACTGATGAAAGTAACCAATTTGTCAATTTCAACAAAGAGACTGCTTTGAAGGCAGAGATTGACTAAGTCTGTATCTTTTCTGCCTGATCAGAAAATTTAATTTTTCCCTCACTTAAAAAAAAAGTTTTGTATTTACTGTCAAAGTATTTTGGACTGTTCTCTGGATAAAACCTGGAATGGCCTGACAGTTTAAGTAGAATTCAGTCTAGTATATTGTTTAGCAGAGTATTGATTCCCATTGTATTGACTGATCAGTTTATTCAAAATGTTTTCAAAAAGTCATAAATTTTGCACTCACTTGGAGCTCTGTTGCTAGTGAGTTTTGTTGCATCTCATGAAAATCACATAGCTTGTACTGGTTTTCCAGTCAAACACCCAATTATATCTGTGCAGACATCCTTACTATATCTGTCAACTCTGGTTTTGACAAATTTTGGCTGAATAAATCAAAATAGTTCATGAAGGTTTAAAAATATACTAGGGAAAGCACTGGAGGTACAGAACTGGAGTCTAATATTTCTATCTATCCATTCTGTAAACTTGCCCAAGTTATCAGTTTTTATTCTCAGCCTTTCCCCCTATAATATGAAATTTGAATACAGCAGCATGTTCTAAAATGTGCTCTTTAGAAAAGAATACCTTATTTCATAGGACATTAATAGATCTAACCAAAAAATGCATGATTAAGTAATTTAGAAAAACATTAGTTAAATATGTTTCTTGACAGTAGGACTTCCCAGAGCCTTCATCATCTTAACATGTTTAACAAATACAAATCTTGGGCACTAATCCTGGTGTATAATGAAACTAACTGTACTTCTAGACCCCATTCTGCCAAGGTGACTCTTAAGTCATGTTGGGAAACTTGATTCTGAAATCTCCAAAGTTACAGGTACCCATCTTGTCCTAAATTGTTAATCCACGAAGCCTGCTCCTGGGAATTTCTGTGTTAGAGATCAGCAAGCTCTTTCTGTAAAGGGAAAGCTAGAGAATAGTTTGGACTTTGCAGGCCATTCAGATTCTTGTAACTCCTCAACTCTGTTACTACTAGTTCCATCATTACAGTGCAAAGGTGCTAACCCATAAATGATGTATAATACGTCATTTTTTTTCTTGAACCATTTAAAATCTAAGAGTCTCATGCTCTACCGACTGAGCTAGCCGGGCACCTTGAACCATTTAAAATCTAAAAACCAATTTTAGCTTGTGGAGTATGCAAAGAACAGATGGTGGACTGGATTTGGCTTGCAGGCTGTAGTTTGCCATCCTCTGTTATAATTGGCTCCTTGATACTTTTATGTCATGTTAGTATCACAGGAACTTGCAAGACTGGATGGTCCCATCCGCCTAGACATAACCATAAGCCATTACCTCTTGGGTTCTTAACATCATAACATCATATGTATTCAGGAAACAAGGCAGAGGTTCTCTTTTTCCAAGACCTCCTTATCTCTCTAAATGTGTTCAAAACCACTACCACCTTTTACCACCTTCTCACGTCCTAAGGAATTTACAGAGAAATTAGTCTTTATTTGCATTTTGACAAAATTCCAAACCTCCATCCCTTCCTGGGTGATTTCTGCTTTCCAGCCTTCACAGCCTTCCCTAAGGCAGTGAGGACAGGTCCTGATTCAACGAGAGAACTGCTAAGCTACAGGAAAGGGGGGGGGGAAAGCATTTAAATCTCTCAAAATGCCATCCTTATCACATATGTTTTAGGAATCCCCCAAATGCCATGCAGCATTTTCCTGATGGCTTTGACCAGGAAATGCTTTTTTAGGATATTTTATGGGAAATTTTTCCTGTGGTTGTACTTTGAGAAATAGTCTAGACATTCTCTAAGGTCCCTTGTAGCTCTACTACTCTAACGAGGACCTGGTACACTGCCAGAAGGAAGAATCACAGTGTAGATCTGGGTTGATGTTGCTATAAATCTTGGGACTGTATTTCATCCCTAGCCTTCTCTCTTCTCATTTGAATCCAAAATTTTCTCAAGTATAATAACCTGCATATTTGGGAATATGATTCTTGGTGGAGCAAGTATCAAGATGTTCATTATTATGACTCCTACTGCCTTTTATGTATTACATTATACAGCCAACCATCCAATTGTATACAGACAGATGAGGAATGAACTGGTTTTCCGCACTATAACTCCTTTTGTCTTCAGCCTCTTTTGTAAACCTCTGTTTGATTTGACACAATGGTCGAGCCTTTCTGGAGAAGAATTGTCTCCAATTAGATATTTTATATAGTCAGTGTGTCTTCTTTATAAACTATTAATCTGTGCCCAGAAGAATGCCCTTAGAATACAAGCGCCCTGGACTTTTGGATGATAAAACCAAAAGAAATGTAGAAGCAACCTCATTCTTGAAATGACTTGTTTGGTTTCTCTGACATGATTCCATTCACTTCTTACTGAACCTGGCCCTTGGGCTCTCATAGCAATAGAAATTGACAAGTGGCCAAATGAGAGTTTCTGGCAAGACTTTATTGGGACTTGGGCTTGAACACAAGAAAGATAGTTCAAAGGTAAGAACCCTCAGGCTGATTCCCTGAGAGGAGTTTAGAGACAGTTTTTTAAAGAAAGTTCAGTGGGGGAAAGAATGGCCTCTAAAACATGTAGAGGCAGAAATTTATTAGCACCTACACACTTAAAGGTCATGCTTCTTCATGTGTCAGAGGTCTAATTAACATGTTAAATCCTCACCCCTGGACATGATTTTTAGTATTATAATGAGGTGGGGGGGACGCAGTGAAAGTTCAGCTCTGATTTCCGTCTTGGTGCAGACTGGTTTGAGCTGGTCTTTGCCAGTCTTTGTAGTAAGCATCTTCCTTTCAGCGAGCACCCTCCCTCTGTGTTCTTGCAAGATCTACTACTTAAGAGACATGGTTTAAGCTTTCTTCCCCACGCCCCCTTATTGAGGCAGCCAAGGGATGCTGGGTTTCATTTTGAGGGAACCTGAATCCAGTCCCTGCTCTAAGTCTGATCACTGTTTTCTCTCCTGGTCATGTCCCCACTTCCCATCACCTATAGGAAGAACAAAGCATCTGTGGCTCTCTACTTACAGAATGTGCCACACCTAACAACTCTAACTTTTACATGTGGTATTAGCTACACAATGTCCTGTTCTCAACTCCCAGGTTCTGGTGTTTCGATTCATTTATTTATTCATTCACTCATTCAGCATATACTGAGTGCCTAGTAAGTGTCTGGCACTGAGAGCTTCGGAGTGCATAATGGTGAACAAAAACACGGCTCCCATCTCCATGGACTGTAATGCTTAATGGGATATTCCACAAGTAAATGAATAAGAATATAATTCAAATCAAGTAGTTTCCATACACAGGGTAACCAGCCATCCTGGTTTGCCTGACAGTCCTAGTACTGAAAGACCCTCACCCCAGAAAACTCTGATTCCTGTAAATAAGGATACTTGATCATCCTCCTGAGGTAAAAGCTGAGTGCTGTAAAAGATAATAACATAGTGGATGTGCTTTATATTGGAAAGCCTGGAAACCTTTCTGTATCATTTAAGCTGAGAACTGAAAGACAAGAAAACAACCACAAAAGAAGCACAGCCGGATGTGTAAAGGAAGGAAAGGGACGTCCAGGCAAAAGGAATACTTTGTTTACAGAGAGATTGGGGCATTCAGGAAATAGAAAGGAAAAATTATTTTAACCAAGTCCTATCAAACAAGGTAGACAGCAGGCGGAGATAAAATTAGAGAGGCAGGAATGAGAAGCAGAAAAGATTCCCATCGTAACCCGTGGTAAGAAGTCTGCGTCCTGTTCTCACTGTAGTAGGACACCATTGTCTGCTCTAAAAATAAACTTTCTATATTGAGACCCTAGTTTGTGCCTAACCCATGGATACAAAAACATTAATTACAATCCGTCTTTTTCCCAAGATATATGTCCCCTGTCAGGTAAGACTGTCCTTGATGTAACCAACTGTAATACAGGGGAGTAAGTGCTAAAACAGGGTGGATAATGAGAAAGTCAGAACTAGACAAAAACAGTAGGAAGGAAAGTTTAGAAATAAAAGCTTAACCGATTCTTTCCACCTCAGGAATTTCTCAGGAATTTCTGCTTCAGATCCTCCAACAGTCATTTGGTTTCCCCATTTTTGTATACCATTATTTCATATTTCCATGTGTCTGCTCTATCTGGGGCCTTATAGCCTGGTGATGGGTGGGGGTCAGGGGAATGATCTCTCTGGAGTTAATGTGTGTTTCTTCTCAGATACTGCCCCTTGGTTGCCTTCTCTTGACCTCACACACTGCAGCCATGGCCATAGGAGACCTCCTTCCTACATATCCTACAACTGCATCCAGGACCACAGGCCATGTTCCTCTGGGAGGAACAAGACACTTAAGGCAATGACTCAATGCATCCAGGTCTCATGGGCAGATCCAGCCACAGCCCATCCACATGTTGATGTTTGAAACCTTAAAGTACAGTGGGGCCCCCCACAAAAATGTAAAAGAAACACCACAGGCTTTGATTTCTGGCCGAGGTCTTATGCGGGAAAGGGACATTGCATCAGCTTGCATTAACAACTCTAATAATGAGAATAGAGTTATTGACAGACATTCCCATTCCATGGAGTGAACACTCCATCATAATGAGGTGGAGTGTGGCTGTTAACTGCTGCATTGTTAGGACAGTAAAATCAAAATAATTTTTCATCGTTTGTCCCATGTGAAAAATACCTTCATTTGAATGTCTTGAGATTGCTCCCAAACAAGTCCAAGGATCAGACTGGTCTACAAATTTGCCTTTGGTTAGTATGATAATGAGACTTCAATGGCACACCAAGTAATTGTATTTATTAAAATTTATGATTGTGCATTAGAGAGTTCAATAGTATTCAGGAGGTCTCAAAGCCATAACTTACAGCCTCAACCTCCCCTTCTTCTATACATTTTACTTTCAGAAACCACTATTTAAATGCAGATGGCTGTATAAATTTCCACTTCTGACCTGAAATGCTTCCAGCAATATATGCTCTGATTAATTGGCACTTCAGACCTCCTTCTCCCTCTCAGGGATCATCTGTCGTGCAGCCTCTGGGATAGAATGGTCGGCTCCTAACACTATGCATTCTCTCTGCAGCTTGCGAAGACTAGCATCTAGCAGCAGTGGCGTGCATGTAATCTCTGTCTTCCATCCCACTTGGTTTTAAAGTTACATGCCATAGCCAACAAGCACTCAGGTGGAAAAGGCCACTCTCCCCAAGTCCAGCGTTCCTCTGTTACTTTCTTCCTTTTTTATTATTAAAGGCCACTCGTAGAATACCTGACTGTGTTCCTCACTGCTAAGCATTGGCAAGACACAAACACTGCCATTGACAGTAGTTAAAAATGCAGCTGGGTTAATGCTGACATATTGCTGTCTTTTGAGGGGCTGGTTGATGTGTGTTCATTTATAATCTAATTGCATGTCCACTTTTAAAAATCAGCTCCCGGTGTGGAATGGATAAAAATACAATTACCAAATGATATGCGTAATCATTCAGTGCTGTTAGTCCCAAAAGGTGATATTGCAGTGACATTGAGAAAATTAGATCTATTCTTCATACAATTACATGGCTACACTTTTACTCTAATCCATTCTAATTGGGAAGGAGCATTGAAATGTGAAACTGGGTGCGTTTCACTCTCTAATTATCGCTGAGCAACTCATTCTTAAGATAGGTTTCTGGAAAAGACAGTTGCCAGAATGCTTTGATAGTCCCAAATGTTCATTGTTGCTTCCTTGTCAGGTAAAACTTGTTTTCCTCCAGTAACATTTAGATTGCCACTGAGAGCTTGCTAGAAATTAAGATTTGAGTGATCGCCTGTCATTTATTTAGTCCATTTATGTTTTCGAAAAGCAAAACTCTACATGGATCTACTCCCCCTACTTTTATTTCAAATAGGCCCTCAGAATTGAATGCTTGCCCCGTTATTTTACAGGGTGGTTGGGAGCCTCAAATTTCATAATAGAGGTGCAAGCCATGTTGTAAACTGTTGGTGACACAAACATGAGCTATTACTGTTACAAGTGTTGCTACTGCGGTTATTGTTAGTAATTGTACTAGAAGTACTCTCTGTCCATAGGATCCAGGACCTGACTTAGGTTAGCTGCCTTTGTGGCCAGTGCCCATAGAAATTAAGAAGTCACGTTAATATCTCTGGCTGTGATTCACTTGTATCCCTGCTGAACACGTCAGTCGTCTCTGGATAGATGTGCATTTACTAAGGATTTTCCTCCATTCCCTATTTTGCAGTAATGGGTTTAGAGAACCAACAGGATAGCTAGAGTGACCTCATACCCCCATCAACTATTCTACTAGACTGTAAACACTAAGAAGGCAATTGAATTGAATAAACAGCTGCAGACTGTCTGAACAAATAGACTCCCTTGTTTTATATTTCTTTGTTCTTTATGAGCATATATTTCTTGGTGTCATTGAGCACAGTTATAATAGATGTTTTAAAATCCACATCAATGAATTCCGCATCTAGGTTATTAGTTATGATGGTATAAGTCTCCATTGATTGTCTTTTCCCTTGAGAATGGATCAGACTTTCCAGATTTTATTTTTAAAAAATTTTTAAAGATTTTATTTATTTATTTGACAGAGACAGCGAGTGAGGGAACACAAGCAGGGGGAGCAGAAGCAGGAGAAGCAGGCTTCCCACTGAGCAGGGAGCCTGACGCGGGGCTCCATCCCAGGACCCTGTGATCACGACCTGAGCCAAAGTCAGATGCTTAAGGACAGGGCCACCCAGACTTGCCAGATTTTTAAATTTTGGAATGTATTTTAGATATTGCAAGTGCTATTGTGGAGACTCTGAATTATGTTCTGCATTTGTTGTTGTTGTTGTTGTTTCTGTGGACAATTTGACTTGCCTCAAGCTGAAATGCTGTCTGGGGCAGCAACACAAGTATGAGTTCTTTTACTGGTAGCTGGGCTGCTGGCAGTCTGCACTGTGCATATGGTGCAGGGTCAGTTAGAGACCCTTTCTAGTGGCTGTGTTGGGTTCTTCATGCCGGAAGGTCGAAAGATTTCTGTAGGAGTTTAACTGCCCCATGTATGCTGACTGCGTCCTGCTCTTGAGCTGAAAGCCGTAAAAAAATGGGAAACTCTTGCCGTATAATTTCCTTCATCCAAAAGTCAGTGCCTCTTTAGAATCTGCCTAAATTTTTTCACTTCTCAGAGCTTTGTGTTTCCCAGAATGTATAGTTTTTATCTGTAGGAGGATTTCTTTTAAATTCTATATGATTAAAAATAGGTTCAAAGAAGTAATAGAACTTGTCTAAGGCCACAGAGCTTCTTTTTGATCTCTAGTCATGACTGTACAAACAAGCACCATCATGTGGATACTATATTTCCTGATTCTAATCTAGGATTTCTTTTAGCCCAGATTACTGTCCTTTCAGTCAATGTGGTGCACTATAAGTGGCCTCTCTCAGTTTAAGAATACATGAGAATAAAATTTAAAGATGCCCCAGTGGGGTCTAGTTGCATTAAAGATACTTCCGTTTGCTACAGAAGCTTAATTCAAAGTTTATAATCAGTAACTACAACAGTAGTTCCCAGACACACAACCAACATGAGTGGCCACCTCTGATGAAGAGATGGTGATGTTAGGTGATAACCCCTAAAAAAATGGTAAAAAAACAAAACAAAACACAAAACAAAAAAAAAAAACCAAGCTTATATTCATTTCCCGTTTTTTTTTTTTTTTAATATATTGGCCTATGGAATCCAGAAGTCTAGAAATCACTATGTATCATCATAGGGTATAATTTCACAGCTTAATTTCCTCTTAATAAATTGAAGTGTATTAAATCATCTCTCTGGGCTCTTGTGGCCCAATGATTTTATTCTATTTTCATAGAGACACTGATTATCATTTAGATTGTCAATATCCATTCAGTCTGTAGGTCTGGAAAATTAAGATAAAGTCAAAGAGACAATAGAACTGAAAGTTTGTGAAACCATTGAAAGGTATAGTGCACTTTTGGGATAATCAACAAATAACCTCCTTAATTTTCCTCTGTTTCACAATGCTTTGGGTCTGCTGTGCAGATACAGTCATAATCCCCTTTTTAACCTTTGGTTTTCTAGGAATACGTTTTCCTGATTCTGGAATTTATTGGCTCATTACATGGGGATTTAAGCATCTCCAGTGCTTTTCATAAGACTGCAGTTCCTTGGCTCTTCCTTTTTTTGGCTGCTTTTTTACAATCTCTGAACATCTGGTTATTGGAGTGTAAGTGTACATCAGTTATTGGATTGAAAGAACTAAGAGCCATGCTGATGAAAGAATAAAACATACACCAAACCCTAGGATTATCTTGACCACTCTATAGTTTGTAACGATATGCTTGAAGAGATACAGTAAATACAGTAAAATGCCTTAAAACTTGTGGACAGTGGTATATCCCTCTGACAGTCAAATTATAAGGTCAACACTCAGTAGATGAGTCAGGCTATTCTTGGGAGAGCAAAACTAGGGCATATTCTCCCAAAAGATACAATTTTGTGAAACGAATCCAGCATTATAGTAAACACTATTTAGTTTTAATTTAAATTCCAGTTAACATGTAGTATATTATTAGTCTCAGGTGTACAATATAGTGATTGAACACCTCCATACGACACCCTGTGCCTCATTGCTGGTGCCCTCCTCAATCCCCATCACCGATTTCACCCATCCCTTCACCTGCCTCCCCTTTGGTAACCATCAGTTTGTTTCTGGTATGCCTCTTTCTTTCACCTAGGATTATTTGCGTGAATGCTATTTCTTGAAGGCAGGCATATTCTGTGCTTAGAATTTCGGATATATTCTCAAAGCAACCCTTTTAATGAGAGGGTACTGTCCTCTTCATTTTGCAGATGAAAATACTTAAAGAGGATTCGTCATCAGTCCAAAGTTCTTTGCTCAGCATCAAAACCAGGAATCCTATCTCGCTTTGTCTACTTCTTAGCCTATATACCCATTTCCTGGTTATTATGAGGACTCTCAGAAAGCCAAACCAAAAATGGCCCCAAGAGGAAAGTAACAAGAGGGAGTAGTTTCTATGAATCTAGAAAAAGTCGAGTTAAATGGACCAATGAGAGTTTATCAGGCTTTTTAAAAGCCCTGCTATCATTCAGTTTTACTCAATCTTTTTTGCCCATTCTTAGCAGTTCAACTTTGAGACTCCAGTCTGGATGCCAAGCCGCCTTCCACATCATACATAAGAGTCCTATAACAATGTGTCCTTGGCATTCTTGCTTTGTGTGTGGGTATCCGTCTTCATCCTGTAATGTCTTTGAGCCCTGGAGTCTATTTCCAGAATGTTGTTATCTCAGGTATGGAATTCTTTTTTCCCCCATTGCTCATTT
>PISX010026717.1:0-24062 GCA_004024625.1 Mellivora capensis | reverse complement strand
TCCATTGGTCTATGTGTCTGTTTTGATGCCAGTACCATGCTGTCTTGGTGATCACAGCTTTGTAGTAAAGCTTGAAATCAGGTAATGAGATGCCACCAGTTTTATTTTTGTTTTTTAACATTTCCTTAGCGATTCGGGGTCTCTTCTGATTCCATACAAATTTTAGGATTATTTGCTCCAGCTCTTTGAAAAATACCGGCAGAATTTTGATGGGAATAGCATTAAAAGTATAGATTGCTCTAGGTAGTATAGACAATTTAACAATGTTTATTCTTCCGATCCAAGAACATGGAATGGTCTTCCATCTTTTTATGTCTTCTTCAGTTTCTTTCATGAGTGTTCTGTAGTTCCTCGAGTACAGATCCTTTACCTCTTTGGTTAGGTTTATTCCCAGGTATCTTATGGTTCTTGGTGCTATAGTAAATGGAATGGATTCTCTAATTTCCCTTTCTGTATTTTCGTTGTTAGTGTATAAGAACGCCACTGATTTCTGTACATTGACTTTGTATCCTGCCATGTTACTGAATTGCTGTATGAGTTCTAGTAGCTTGGGGGTGGAGTCTTTTGGGTTTTCCATATAAAGTATCATGTCATCTGCGAAGAGAGAGAGTTTGACTTCTTCCTTGCCAATTTGGATGCCTTTTATTTCTCTTTGTTGTCTGACTGCTGTTGCTAGGACTTCTAATACTATGTTGAACAAGAGTGGTGAGAGAGGGCATCCTTGTCTTGTTCCTGATCTCAATGGGAAGGCTGTGAGCTTCTTCCCATTGAGGATGATGTTTGCTGTGGGTCTTTCATAGATAGATTTTATGAAGTTCAGGAATGTTCCCTCTATCCCTATACTTTGAAGCATTTTAATCAGGAATGGATGCTGGATTTTGTCAAATGCTTTTTCTGCATCAATTGAGAGGACCATGTGGTTATTCTCTCTTCTCTTATTGATTTGTTCTATCACATTGATTGACTTGCGAATGTTGAACCACCCTTGTAAGCCAGGGATGAATCCCACCTGGTCTTGGTGGATGATCTTTTTAATGTGCTTTTGGATCCTGTTTGCTAGGATCTTGTTGAGAATCTTAGCATCCATATTCATCAGTGATATTGGTCTGAAATTCTCCTTTTTGGTGTGGTCTTTGCCTGGTTTGGGGGATCAGGATAATACTGGATTCATAAAAAGAGTCTGGAAGTTTTCCTTCTGCTTCAATTTTTTGGAACAGCTTCAGGAGAATAGGTGTTATTTCTTCTTTGAAAGTTTGGTAGAATTCTCCAGGGAATCCGTCAAGTCCTGGTCTCTTGTTTTTTGGGAGGTTTTTGATCACTGCTTCAATCTGGTTACAAGATATCAGTCTATTCAGGTTGTCAATTTCTTCCTGGTTCAATTATGGGAGTTTATATTTTTCCAGGAATGCATCCATTTCATCTAGGTTGCTTAATTTATTGGCATATAACTGTTGATAATAGCTTCTGATGATTGTTTCTACTTCCTTGGTGTTAGTTGTGATCTCTCCCTTTTCATTCATAATTTTATTAATTTGAGCTTTCTCTCTTTTCTTTTGGATTAGTGTGGCCAATGGTTTATCGATCTTATTGATTCTTTCAAAAAACCAGTTGTGCCCATAAAACGACACAGGGTTGCAGATCGGATAAAACGACAGGACCCATCCATATGTTGTCTACAGGGGACCCATTTCGAACCTAAGGATACACCCAGATTGAAAGTGAAGGGATGGAGAAACATCTTTCATGCCAACGGGCCTCAAAAGAAGGCCTGGGTAGCGATTCTCATATCAGATAAATTAGATTTTAAACTCAAGACTGTAGTCAGAGATACAGATGGACACTACATCATTCTTAAAGGGACTATCCACCAAGATGATATAACAGTTGTAAATATCTATGCCCCCAATATGGGAGCAGCCAATTATATAAGAAAACTATTAATCAAGATAAAGAGTTATATTGATATGAATACATTGATAGTAGGAGATCTTGACACGCCTCTCAGTAATAGATAATCCATGCAGAAAATCAATAAAGAAACAAAAGCATTGAATGACACATTGCACCAGGTGGACCTCATAGATATATACAGAACATTCCACCCTAAAACAACAGAATACTCATTCTTCTCAAGTGCACATGGAACCTTTTCCAGAATAGACCACATACTGGGTCACAAATCAGGACTCAATCGATACCAAAAGATTGAGATTATTCCCTGCATATTCTCAGATCACAATGCTTTGAAACTGGAGCTTAACCACAAGGAAAAGTTTGGAAGGAATTCAAACACCTGGAAGCTAAAGACCACCTTGCTTAAGAATGCTTGGATCAACCGGGAGATCAAAGAAGAACTTAAACAATTCATGGAAACCAATGAGAATGAAGAGACGTCGGTCCAAAACCTATGGGATACAGCAAAGGCGGTCCTAAGGGGGAAATACATAGCCATCCAAGCCTTCCTCAAAAAAATTGAAAAATCCAGAATACAACAGCTGCCTCTACACCTTAAAGAACTGGAGAATCAACAACAAATTAAACCAACTCCATGCACAAGAAGGGAAATAATCAAGGTTAGAGCAGAGATGAATGAGGTAGAAACTAGAGATACAGTAGAACGTATCAATGATTTCTAGTTTTTATTTAATTCCTAGTTAGTTAACATTTATGGTAAAATTGGTTTCAGATGTAGAGTTTAGTGATTCATCACTTAAATATATCACTCAGTGCTCATCACAACAAGTGCCCTCCTTAATATCCAAAACCCATTTAGCCCATTCCCTGCCCACCTCTCTCCATCAAACCTCAGTTTGTTCTCTATAGTTAGGGGTCTCTAATGGTTTGCTTCCCTATCCCCTTTTACCCTTCTTCCCCATGTTCATCTGTTTTGTTTCTTAAATTTCACATATGAGTGAAATCATGTGGTATTTATGTATTTATCTTTCTCTGACTTGTTTCACTTAGCATAATACTGTCTAGCTCTGTTTATTTTGTTGCAAATGGCAAGATTTCATCTTTTTTGATGGCTTAGTAATATTCCATTGTATATATGTACACCACCTCTTCTTTATCTATTCATCATCAGTCAATGGATACTTGGGCTGCTTCCACAGTTTGGCTATTACAGATAATGCTGCTATGAATGTCGGGGTGCATATATCCCTTTGAATTATATATTTGTATCCTTTGGCCAAATCCCTAGTCATAAATTGCTGGGTCATAGCTTTTAATATTTTGAGGAACATCCATACTGTTTTCAGAGTGGCTGCACCAGTTTGCATTCCCACCAACAGTGTATGAGGGTTCTCCTTTCTTTGCATATTGCCAACATCTGTTGCTTCCTGTGTTGTTAATTGTAGCCATTCTGACAGGTGTGAGGTGTTATCTCCTCATGGTATTGATTTGCATTTATTTTTTATTTTAATTTTTTTCAGTGTACCAACAGTCATTGTTTATGCACCACACCCTGTGCTCCATGCAGTACATGCCCTCCATAATACCCACCACCAGGCTCACCTATCCCTCCACCCCCCTTCCCTTCCAAAACCCTCAGTTTGTTTCTCAGAATCTACAGTCCCCCATGCTTCATCTCCCCCTCCAATTTTCCCCAATTCGCTTTTCCTTTCCTTCTCCTAACATCCTCTATATTATTCCTTATGCTCCACAAGTAAGTGAAACCATATGATAATTGATTTTCTCTGCTTGACTTATTTCACTCAGCATAATCTCCTCCAGACCCATCCATGTTGATACAAAATTGGGTATTCATCCTTTCTGATGCAGGTGTAATATTCCATTATATATATGGACCATATCTTCTTTATCCATTCGTCTGTTGAAGGGCATCTTGGCTCTTTCCACAGTTGGGCAATTGTGGCCATTGCTGCTATGAACATTGAGGTACATATGGCCCTTCTTTTCACTACATCTGTAACTTTGGGGTAAATACCCAGTAGTGCAATTGCAGGATCCTAGGGAAGCTCTATTTTTAATTTCTTAAGGAATCTCCACACTGTTTTTCAAAGTGTCTGCACCAACTTGCATTCTTCCCAACAGTATGAGTATTTCCCTTTCTCCACAGCCTCTCCAACACTTGTTTCTTGTCTTGTTAATTTTGGCCCTTCTAACTGGTGTAAGGTGGTATCTCATTGTGGTTTTGATTTGAATTTCCCTGATGGCTAATGATGATGAACATTTTTTTCATGTGTCTGCTAGCCATTTGTATGTGTTCTTTGGAGAAGTGTCTGTTCATGTCTTCTGCCCTTTTTTTTGATGTGATTATCTGTTTTCTGGAGTGTTGAGATCAGGAACACGACAAGGATGCCCACTCTCGCCACTGTTGTCCAACATAGTACTAGAAGTCCTAGCAACAGCAATCAGACAACAAAAAGAAATAAAAGGAATTCAAATTGGCAAAGAGGAAGTCAAACTCTCTCTCTTTGCAGATGACATGATATTTTATTTGGAAAACCCAAAAGACTCCACCCCCAAACTACTAGAACTCATACAGCAATTCAGTAATGTGGCAAGAAAGAAAACCAATGTACAGAAATCATTTGCTTTCTTATACACTAAAAATGAAAATAGAGAAAGGGAAATTAGAGAATTGATTCCATTTACTATAGCACCAAGAACCATAAGTTACCTGGGAATAAACCTAACCAAAGAGGTAAAGGATCTGTACTCAAGGAACTACAGAACACTCATGAAAGAAATTGAAGAAGATTCAGAAAAATGGAAAAGCATTTCATGTTCATGGATCAGAAGAATAAACATTGTTAAAATGTCTATACTGCCCAAAACAATCTACACTTTCAATGACATCCCAATCAAAATTCCACTGGCATTTTTTGAAGTGCTGGAATAAACAATCCTAAAACTTGTATGGAACCAGAAAAGACCCTGAATTGCTAAGGAAATGTTGAAAAAGAAAGAAAAAGCTGGGGGCATCATGTTCCCTGATTTCAAGCTTTATTACAAAGCTGTGATCACCAAGACAACATGGTACTGGCACAAAAACAGACACATAGACCAGTGGAACAGAGTAGAGAGTCCAGCTATGGACCCACAACTCTATGGTCAAATAATCTTTGACAAAGCAGGAAAAAATATCCAGTGGGAAAAAGACAGTCTCTTCAATAAATGGTGCTGGGAAAATTGGACAGCTTTATGTAGAAGAATGAAACTCGACCATTCTCTTACACCATACACAAAGATAAACTTGAAATGGATAAAAGACCTCAACGTGAGGCAGGAATTCATCAGAATCATAGAGTAGAGCATAGGCAGTAACTCTCCGATATCGGCCACAGCAACTTCTTTCAAGATATGTCTCCAAAGGCAAAGAAGAGAAAAGCGAAAATGAAGTTTTGGGACTTCATCAAGATCAAAAGCTTCTGCACAGCAAAGGAAACAGTCAACAAAACAAAGAGGCAACCCATGGAATGGGAGAAGATTTTCCCAAATGACACTACAGACAAAGGGTTGATTTGCATTTCTCTGATGCTGACTGATGTTGAGCGTCTTCTCATGTGTCTGTTAGCCATCTGGATGTCTTCTTTGGAAAAATGTCTATTCATATCTTCTGCCCATTTTTTAGCTGGATTCTTTATTTTTTGGGTGTTGAGTTTGATAAGTTCTTTATAGATTTTGGATACTAGCCCTTTATCAGATATGTGATTTGCAAATGTCTTCTCCCATTTTGTAGGTTGCTGCTAAGTTTAATTGATTGCTTCCTTTGCTGTGCAGATGCTTTTTATCTTGAGGAAGTCCCAATAGTTCATTTTTGCTTTTGTTTCTTTTGCCTCTGGCAGTGTGTCTAGCAAGAAGTTGCTGTGGCCGAGCTCAAATACATTGGGCCTCTCTCTCCTCTAGGGTTTTGGTGGTTTCCTGCCTCACATGTAGGTTTTTCATGTATTTTGAATTTATTTTTGTATTTGGTGTAAGAAAGTGGTCCAGTTTCTTCTGCATGTGGCTGTTCAGTTACCCTAATACAGTTTATTGAAGTAACTGTCTTTTTTCCATTGGATATTCTTTCCCATTTTGTCAAAGACTAGTTTACCATATAGTTGTGGGTCGATTTTTGGCTTTTCTATTCTGTTCCATTGATCTGTGTGTCTGTTTTTGCACCAGTACCATACTGCTTGATGACTACAGCTTTGTAATAAAGCTGGATGCCTCTAGCTTTGCTTTTGTTTTTCAAGACTGCTCTGCCTGTCTTCTATGGTTCTATATAAATTTTAGGATTGTTTGTTCTAGCTCTGTGAAAAATGTTGGTGATAATTTGACAGGATTTGCATTAAATGTGTAGATTGCTTTGGATAATACAGATATTTTACCAATATTCATTCTTCTAATCCTTAAGCATGGGATGTCTTTCTATTTCTTTGTGTTCTCTTCGGTTTCTTTCATAAGTGTTTTCTAGTTTTCAGAGTACAGATCTTTTACCTCTTTGGTTAAGTTTATTATTAGATATCTTATGGTTAAATGCGACCAATTATTTGATTTCTCTTTCTACTGCTTCATTATTTGTGTATAGAAAAGCAACAGATTTCTGTATGGTGATTTTATAGCCTGTGACTTTGCTGAATTTGTGTATCAGTTCTAGTAATATTTTGGTGGAGTCTTTTGGGTGTTCTATGCAGAGTATCATGCCATCCATGAATAGTGAAAGTTTGACTTCTTCCTTGCCAATTTGGCAAAAAAAAAAAAAAAAGGAGGCAATAATCCTTGCCTCCTTTTATTTCTTTTTGTTTTGTGATTGCTGTGGTTGGTACTTCCAGTAATATGTTAGATAACAGTATTGAAAGTGGTCATTTCTGGCTTGTTTCTGACTGTAGAGGAAAAGCTCTTAGTTTTTCCCCCACTGAGGATATTAGCTATGGTTCTTTCATATATGGCCTTATGATGTTGAGGAATGTTCCTTCTATCCCTGCTTTCTTGAGCATATTTATCAGGAATAGATGCTGTATTTTGTCAAATGCTTTTTCTGCATCTCTTGAGAGGATTATATGGTTCTTATCCATTCTTTAATTAATGTGGTGTATCACATTGATTGATTTGGGAATCTTGAACCACCCCTGCAACCCAGGAATAAATCCTACTTGATTGTGGTGAATAATTCTCTTAATGTACTGTTGGATTAGATTTGGTAGTATGTTGAGAATTTTTGCATTCACATTCATCAGGGGTATTGGCCTACAATTCTCCTTTTTAGGGGTTTTTGTCTAGTTATAGAATCAAAGTAATTCTGGCTTTGTAGAGTGAATTTGGAAGTTTTAAATAGATATTCTTATTTATTAGCTTTATTTTTATTTATTTTAGAAAGAAAGCACATGAGTAGGGGGTGCAGAAGGAGAGAGAGAATCTCAAGCAGACTCTGCATTGAACACAGAACCTGATGTGGGGCTCAGTCTCAAGACCCTGTGATCATAACCTGAGCCAAAATCAAGTCAGTTGCTTTGGGGGAAATCAGAGGGGGAGATGAACCATGAGAGACTGTGGACTCAGAGAAACAAACTGAGAGTTTTGGAAGGGAGGGGGGTGGGAGGATGGGTAAGCCTGGTTGTGGGTATTAAGGAGGGCATGTATTGCATGGAGCACAGGTGTGGTGCCTAGACAATGAATCTTGGAACACTGAAAAAAAAATTAAAGAAAAAAAGGATCAGTTGCTTAATTGACTGAGCCACCCAGGCATCATGGTATTAACTCTTCTTTAAATGTCTTCTTTAAATTCCCATGGGAAGCTATCTGTTCCTGGACTTTTGTTTGTTGGGAGATTTTTGATTACTGATTCAATTTCTTTGATGGTTATAGGTCTATTCAAATTTTCTATTTCTTCCTGTTTCAGTTTTGGTAGTTTGTATGTTTCTAGGAATTAATCCATTTCTTCCAGATTGCCCAGTTCATTGGCATATACTTTTTCATAGTATTCTCTTATAATTGCTTGTATTTCTGTGGTGTTGGTTGTGATCTCTCCTCTCATACATGGTTTTAATTATTTGAGTCCTTTCTCTTTTCTTTTTGATAAGTTTGGTAGGGGTTTATTAATTTTATTAATTCTTTGAAAGAACCAGCTCTTAGTTTTGTTGATTTGTTCTACTGTCTTGTTTCTATATTATTTCTGCTCTAGTCTTTATTATTTTCCTTCTTCTGCTGTCTTCAGGCCTTATTTGGTGTTCCTTTTCTAGCTCCTTTAGGTGTAAGGTTTGGTTCTCATAGGCATTCTTAGTTATATTCTATCCATATCTCTCAGAGGGAACCACTATTCTCTTGTTTTTCTACCACAATTCAGTTTTGCATACTATAGAGTTATCTTAAGCTGAAATTCACTCACTCTAACTTGCCTGAATCATCTATTTATTATGAACTCTTTTTTCAATATAAACCTCTCTATTTACTTATAAGCATATTTTATGATAAGTCATAAAATTAGGGGAAGGAAAAACGAGAAATAGAGGAAGGATAAGAGAATATATTAGAGGGCACCAGTTTTAGATAGTTATTAAATTAACACTGGAAGAACTAATGACTTCCCGTTAGCAAGACGGGAGAGTAAACTTAACAACAGAAAAAAACAATTTGACAAACACAAATGCACAAGAGTTATTACAACTGATTTAAACAATAAGTTGGGCCTAACAATTCCATCAAGTTCTATAGTTAAAACACCAGTGCTCGTTAATTCCCAAGGTATGGAAATGGATTGGTGGGGTCATCAAGTGATCTCTCATTTAGAAAGGCAAGAGAGAAAGAAACTTAACATCACGGTTTCTTCCTTTTCTGTTCTAATGTATCAGTCCAATGAACAGTCTTGCTCTTGTCAAAATTCCTCCCAGTGGCCACTGCAATTTCATATTTTTCTGGAGGAATTATGCCAACTGGAGAGATATCGTATGAATTTAAACACAAAGGGAGCATGTGTTTGGTATAGAGAACCAAATAGACTGAGATGATCTAATGAGAAGCACAGCAGTCAGTAAAAAACAACTTGGCCAAAGACCAGTTGTCCCTACTTGGGGGCCCAGCAAAATCCTTCAGTACAAGCAGATGAAACAAAGTATGACAGTTCTCAGGAACACAGCAAAACTAAGGAAAGTGCTTATAATATCTAATGTCTTGTAAAAGTGACTGAAAGCAAAATTTGCCTAAAGGATATTGCTCTGATGAGACCTTTTAAACTTGTCAGTCCTTGGGCTTAGCTCAAGGATGAATTTATCAGGCCTATTCCTGTTCTATCTCTTTATTTTTATTTTATTTTAAAAAATATTTTATTTATTTATTTATTTTGGAGAGAGAGAGAAAGGGAGAGCATAGGTCTGAGCGGGGGAAGGGGGCTGGAGGGAGAGGGACAAGCCAACTCTGCTCTGAGTGCAGAGCCCCACATAGGGTTCAGTCTCACAGCCCTGAGATCATGACTTGAGCCAAAATCAAGAGTCAGATGTTTAACCAACTGAGCCACCGAGGGCACCCCCACCCTGTCCCATCTCTTTAAACTTTACAACTCTCTATAAGGTGTCAAAGACAGACTGAGAGACAAATGGTACTGTTGTTAGGAGACAATATAATCTTAGCATTTGGGAGCTCAACAAAAAATTTGGTACTCCATACCAGTGTGGTACTTATCTCACTCTTGTGGTTGGAGAAACACCTGAGTGGGAGACTCATGAGCCTCACTGGAGTGCCCTGTTCTGAATTTAGAGTCTTGAGCCATGCTAGTGAGTGGATCTCAACTGGATCTCAGTGGAACATTCAGGATTTTTGACTCTTGTTTTTCCAAAGGACCACTAGAAAACCCTGTTAAGCCAGCAGTTTTGATAGACTTGAGTAGAGCATAGTATATTCAGGCAATCCTCCCTAGCTTTAGAACATTTAAACTCTCAAAGCTGTTACTTACTTCCTCTATACAATTTCACATTTCCTATTCCCCTCAATTCCCAAAGGAGCCTCCCTAACAGAGCCTACTATTTAATAAAAGCCTTGACTATCCATTTCCATTTTTCTTTCTACCGTTTCCAGGTCTTGAATTGGAGCTTCTCTCTAGAATTATGCTAAGAATAGAGCCAAGCCATTGCACTGCTTAACTCCTGGCAGGACCATTTACATTATAGTCTATGTGAATGGCAACCCATTGGCTTGTATAATGCATAATCTGTGTGACCACATGTGGCAGCTACACATAAAGAATTAAGTGGACAAAAATGAGAGGAAAAGATTTAATGGGCTACCATAGGAGGAGTGTGTGTGTGTGTGTGTGTGTGTGTGTGAGATTAGCCTTGGGATCTGGGAGCATTAATCTTTTTTCTCTTTTTCATTTTTCAGAGATCTTCAGATCATCTTTTATGGCAGTTCCACAAATATTCAAGACTTTCCTGGAGAGTTTGTACCTTATGACAGGATCATTATTCACCCAAACTTTACCGTTACCTCTCCAAAAGATGACCTCATGTTGATAAAGCTACCTCTACCTTTTACCTTCTCCACCATGATTTTTCAATTGCCTACTCTCAAGAACGCAATTAAAGATTGTTTGATTCACACTTGGTTAGACAACAAAAACTTTATTGGTGAGTGACTATCAAAAAGAAGAGTTAGTTCTTGGATATATTCATATCTTTAGGATCTCTAAGGATTTAAGGGAAGGAATTGAAACTTATAGTACTAATGCCAGATTTCTAGGCACATGTACAAAGATGTACAAAGCTAGAATTGGAACAACAGTATTGGCTCTCTAGAATAGAAGAAGTGATCTTTAGAGTTTTGGGAATCAAATCCTAAATCAAGGTGTTAACATGAATGTATCACATTGGCACACACCACAGGGATTAGAATCTGAGGTCTATGTTTGAGTATTGATTATAACATTCTTTATAGGTTTATGAACAAATTCTTACACTTCTTTGAATCTTAATTTGTGAATTGGTGAGAATCATATTTTTCCTTTACCTAGCAGGAGTGATATTGTTATCGATTACAACAATGGTAGTAACTACCATTTGTCAATCACTAATTACGTACCAGGGACAAAGCATCCTATACATATTATATAGTCATCATCACATATCATGTAGATAAGTTTCCTTGGGATTTATATCTTATAAGACAGGAAACTAAGACTCAGGGAAATTAATTATCCAAAGTAATGAACTTGGTAATGACAGAGTTTAGATTAAGATCTTGTTTCATGCATGGATTGTCTTCTCAGCAACCACCCTTTGATGCTGATCATCTGTCAGAGATAATAAATTGAGCAGGAGGATGTGTTTGATTCATGATCATTCATTTTTACTGAGAGGAATCCCTGAAGTAGGGGGAGGCAGGATGCCTTATGAAAAGGCAGATAGGAATCAAAGTCTTCTTATTTTTTGTGCTTAGGAAATTCAAATCATAAGCTGCAAAGAGTCAAGATTCAACTGAACTCTAATATAAACTGCAAAAAGTTACTGGGTGAAAAACTCCTTGAAAACATGTTCTGCATAGGACCCATGCTAGGAACCCAAGAGCCCTGCCAGGTAAGTCTTCTTACCTCATTTGCCCCTAAGCTCAGTCTCTACTCTTTGTGTCTTTCATTCTTGGAGGGGCTGGATTTTTTAGTCAGGCTAGGAGCTCAGAGAGGAAGGGGCTGAAGAATAATGACTCTTTCTTCTCCACCCTGTGATAGAGATGAAAGAAATAGATTTTGGGGTGGAAAGCTATCTTCCAGCTACTGCCTGGAAATATCTGTGTAGGGATGACGGGGTGTTGTAGGGGTCATTAAAGCAATGGAAAGAAGCCTTCATACTGTATTCTTCTGTCTTGGACCCCTTTGCATGGCAAATGTAGTAGCTTTCATTTTTGTTCAGGTATTGAGGAAATCTCAGGTGGGAAGGAGTTTCTGATCCCTCTACTCTATCTGGCAGGTGGTCACAGCAGCACCAGCCATCTGTGGCGGTGAATTACAAGGAATTTTGTCTTGGGAAACTGGATGTATTCTAACAGGATACGCTGTTGTCTTCACTGACCTACACAACTACGTTCCATGGATTAAGAACATTATGTCTACAAAATAAGCTGATACAGAGCTCCACTGACACCCTTACCTCCCAGCTGATCCACAGCAACCACATTCTGTATCTCAGTCCCAGTCTCTCCTAGGGTCTAGGCTTGATTGGAGTTCCAAAAGAGATTGTTGATGACTCTTGGGTGTTGTCTTCTAATCTTGACTCTAATCTCTTTAACTGCTTCTTATTCCTAACTCATGACTAAATGTTTATAACATGGAAAACCTGAGTGCTGGTCTCAGGAAGTAGAATTCCCCCAGGAATCTTTTTGGATTCTACCAACTCAGATATTTCCATTAAAATACTCTCTGCCTTATCTTAAGAACACAAAAAACAACTGGAATGAGGGATAATAGCTACCAGGAGTCTGTTTGGGCAAAGTGTAACCATATAGCTGAGCAATAATTTGCCAAAAGTTGGTCGGGTGATTAGCAATTTTTCTAATGACGAAGTGTCTCCTGTGTAAGTGTGTGTGTGTGTGTTTGTGTGTGTGTGTGTGTGTGTGTATGGGTGGTTGTAGTTAGTTCCCATTAGTTACTTAAAGGATCTATAGAATTCAGGTTTGCTTAGGTTTACTGAGACCACCCAAAGGTCATTATAATATTTGGATTAAATAAGGATTTCCGTATTTTGAACAAAAGCTTCAGTGCATATTCATAAGTGAAAGAATTTTTTTTTCCAATACATTTTCGTTCTGGCTTACTGCTTTTTATTTAAAATCACACATACTTGCTTGGGGGGAGATACAAAGTGGTGGGGTTCATGAGGATTCTGCCATTCATACATGCCTCTAAATACACATTCTGTACAGTGCATGCACTCACGAGCACACACTTTTATCTACAAGCATACTCAGAAGATGCTCATCATTCCAAAAATCTGTTTTCCATATACTGTTTTTCATTAATCCATGAGAGCTTAAACTGATTTTAAACTAAAGCCTATCTATTTTCATATAAAATATTGAACATTCAAGAAATTTATCTCTGAAATGTGAAATGCATTTTTGTTTTACCTTTTACCCCATGAAAGGGGCTATGAAATATTGGGATTAATTATAATTCAAATCGCTACCCAGTTGATTAAATCACCTGTGTTTACAGGGTCACAAAACCAAAACATTTTTCTTTTCAAGACTCTCATGGGGCTCAGAGATAATGTGGGAAGTGCATTGTATGCAGAGGAGCAGTGTAGGAATTAGCAGCCATTACTAATTTTGACCGTTTCCACCTCTTTTGCCCTTTTGTTGCCTAGTTAATTCCGACTAATTCCTGGTTGCTAACAATCCTTTTCATCCTTGCCATATGCCAGGTTGTGTATTGTCATCAGCCAACTGAACTAGTTGCAGGTAAACTTCTTACTGGGATGATCTTCCTAACAACCTGCCCTGAGTCCCGAGTCCTTCCTAGCAACCTACCCTGAGGCCTCAGGCTTACAGACCTCACTTTCTCCATTCCACTGCCATTGTTCTAGGCTGAGTCAGGTGTTTTAATTACAAGGCTTTTCTTATTGATTGGGTCATAAACTCTTCAATTTTAAGGACTGTTTACTTTATATCTTTTGGACTTGAGTTTTTTATGTATGAATTACCTTCTC
The DNA here is from genome assembly GCA_004024625.1 of Mellivora capensis. Taxonomy (NCBI): domain Eukaryota; kingdom Metazoa; phylum Chordata; class Mammalia; order Carnivora; family Mustelidae; genus Mellivora; species Mellivora capensis. The sequence continues at coordinate 10,428 of PISX010026717.1, read as the reverse complement.
TCTTTCTCATCTCATTCCTCAATTTGAGAAAGAAAAGGTAAGTCTATCTATCCAGTTGTCTGTCTTATCATCTATCATCTATCTATCTATTTATCTATCATCTAGCTATCATCTATCTATCTAATCATCACCTCATCACCATCTGTGTATCTAACTGATCCAGGACTGTTTATCATACTACTAATTTTTTGATTGTATGAATATTTTGCTAATTATCCTATCAATTTCACCTAAACTCCAATCCTGTATATGATTGTACTGTATCCTGTATATGAAAAAAGAAAATTTTTTCTTTTTTTTCATTTATTTTCTGTTCTTTCTTTCTTTTTTCTTTTCTTTCTTTTTTTTAAAAACTATTCTCCATTTTAAGTTAGTCTACTAAGAATTTCAGGTATCACATCCACCTTCCTCTCCTGATATGCCCACCAACAACTGCTCACTTTTATTTTGGTTCCTTTTTCTCTTTACATGGGCTAGGGCTAATGTTCCATGACTTTCTCTGTAGTTTAAGTACTTTTCATTTAAATGGATCCCTGATACCAAGCTTCAGATTTCAGTATCATAATTGCAGAACACAACAATGGGAACAGGAATGCTTGCCCTATTTGGTCACGTGGATGGCTTTTCTCTGTGCTCTGGTTCCTTGTCCTGTCTCCAACCTTGTGTTTCAGTCATGTCTCACCTTCAGATCAGGAGGATAGGGATCACCTCTTGTGTACATTATTTTTTTATATAGTACTTCAAAGGTCTCTTCTAGACTCATGTGTATATGTTATATATTTGGTTTTTATTTACCCCTCAGTGTGATTATGGGTCTTCATTTCCATTGGTCCCCTGGGTAACCTTTCCACTGGTTTCCTTCTTGTAAGCTCACCATATTTATTACCACTTACTTGCCTACGATTTATATGCTTCTGACATCACAACTTTTCTTCCTCCGTCCACGTCCTTCTTTGGAAATATGTAGGGGGTTAATACTCAGTTTCCGCATACTGTTCAGTTCTTGGCCTAGAATTGACAAACTGTAAATTTGGAAAATCAATGAGCTTTGGTTTTTAGATTTACTTTATCTATAAAACAGAAGAATTAGACTTGATAATCTTGGTGGTGGGCACTGTGACTGCCCTCCCAGCATCCACTCCACCCCTCCTCTGTAAGGTCACAGTCATTCTCTGGGGTATGGTCTGCATTGATTTAAACTTATCAGTGAACTCCCTGAGTTTGGTTTGGGGATGGATACATGAGGCAGTTTGGCTTATTAAACATCAGTCCCTCTACATTCGGCGTTGAGATAACGTTGTAATGAGCTATTGTTGAGACCTCGTTTTGGGCAGCGTGGCAGGTGAATGAGACTGATCAGAGTTGCTGGTGTCACTTGGCAGCCATCAGGGAAGCTGCCCGAGGATGAAGTGCATCCACAGAGGTGGTCAAAACAAGAGAATTGCCCAGAAGTGTAACTGAAGTCCTGATAAAACCATTTCAGGATTTAAGTCTTCTCTCTGGATATTTTTAGTTCTATAATCCACTATGCAGTTCCTTTCAGGATTTAAGACAACTTGAACTGGGCTTTCCATGGCTATAATTAAAAATATCTCAGTTGATAGCAGTTTCCAAAGTTCCTTCTGTCTCTGCCATCAATCTAGACCAATGCGTGCTAAGTACTTTATATATTCATTCTTATTAATTTTCATGGAGTATGTGTGGAGTCATTTTTATCAGACATAAACATCCTGTATCTCCTCAGATCTTCTCAACTGACTCTTCGTTTTCAAAGGCTTTGCCTGTCTCCTTGATCAGACTGCTACCATCTTCACAGGGCTCTGCATATTGGCTGGAGGCCGAGCTGAAGCTCTGAGCATGAATAGCTCTCATGTCCATAAACTGAGCCTATCCATGCCATGTTGCCACACTACTTTAAAACTTGTATACAAAAGCACGCTTTCAGGTCTTAGTTTGGGCTTTCTGAGTGACTGTTGAGAGGAAGATGGTATCATCATGAATTCTGAGTGGTTGTAAGCTGGGGCATGAGCCTTGACCAAAGAGAAATGAGAAGCAGGAGCCACCCAGATAAACTCCCACTCTTCTCACTCTCCTGTAGGCTGCCCTGAGGTGTGGGTTTGTCTCACACCTCTCCCTGTAGCTTTGCTTCCTGTCTCTCCTTGCCTCACTTCTACTTCACACCTTCACTGTCCTGGTTTTGTAACTTTCAAATCATGGCAGGTCTTTAATCCTGGCCTCTGTCTTGAAAGGACCATCTTTATTCTAATAAGGCACCCGAAGTTCAGGGATGGGTTTGTTCAAAATAAGTCAGCAGCAGCACTTGGATTTGCATCTGGATCTCATACCAAGCCAGATTGCTGTAAATGTTTCTAAATATCTACTTTCAGGTTTGTAGTGTTCTTTTCACAGAACAGTAACAGACAGTTGAGGAACCAGCTCTGGTCCAGGGACTATCACTGTCCTGATAATACTAGCACTACAAAGGCCTGGGAATCTTGAGTTATATTCTTTTTGCCACCTCTACCCCATATCTTTTTCCCACAACACTCATTGCTGGTGAACCTGAGTGGTTGGGAAGATGTCAAAGGGACTTTAATTTATCTATTTATGTATTAAGTAATTTATACTTCATAGCTTTCTTTATTTAGAGATGGAATTATTTTTTAAGTTTTTAAAATTACATTCAGTTAGCGAGCTTATAGTACAGCATAAGTTTTTGTTGTAGTGTTCAGTGATTCAGTAGTTGCAGATAATACCCTGTGCTCATCCCAGCATGTGCCCTCTTTAATATTACCTGGTCACCTCAGCCCCCACCTCCTTCCCTTCTGTAGTCCTCAGTTTGATTCATAGAGCCTAGAGTCTCTCATGGTTTTTCTCCCTCTCTGATTTCTTCCCATTCAGTTTTCCCTCCCTTCTCTTGTGGTCCTCGGCTCCATTCCTTATGTTCCACATATGAGTAAAACCATATGATAATTGTCTTTCTGTGCTTGACTTATTTTACTTAGCATAATCCCCTCCAGTTCCATCCATGTTGATGCAAATACTGGGTATTCATCCTTTCTGATGGCTGAGTAATATTCCATTGTATATATGCATCACATCTTCTTTATCCATTTATCTTTTGAAGGGCATCTCATCTCCTTCCTCATAGTTTGGCTATTGTGGACATTGCTGCTATGAACATTGGGCTACATGTGCCCCTTCTTTTCACTACATCTGTATCTTTGGGGTAAATACCTAGAAGTACAATCACTGGGTCATAGTGTAGCTCTATTTTTAACTTCTTGAGGAACCTCCATACTCTTTTCCAGGGTGGCTATACCAGCTTGCATTCCCACCAACAGTGTAAGAGGGTTCCCCTTTTTCCACATCGTTGCCAACACTTGTTGTTCCTGCCTTGTTAATTTCAGTCATTCTAACTGGTGTAAGGTAGTATTTCAATGTGGTTGGATTGTTGAACAATACATCAAAAGCTTGTGATGTACTATATGCTGGCTAACTGAACATTAAAAAAAACAAAAAAAAAAGAAAAAGAAAAAAATAATTAACCGTTTGCTGGGGTAAATTATTTAAACCCTCTAAACCTCAGTTTTGTCATTCCAAAAAGAGAGATAATAATAACTAGTGACTAAGGGCTCAGGCTATGCAGTTAGGCTGCTGGCATTTGCATCCTGGATTTATTACTTACAACTTATGAGAATCTTGGTTATGTTATATAATGTCTATTTCAGTTTCCTTATATATTAAAATTGAGATAATTCTACTGTTCCCACATAGACTAGTTGCAGATTATATATTACATGTTACATATCTAGTTCTTAAAAGATGGCATAGTACATAGATCTCCATAAATGTTAGATACTATTTTAGGAACAAGATTGTTATAGTGGTTGAATGAGATAACCAATGTAAAACATCTGACACATGATAAGTATTTAATAAATTGAAATTATTACTTGATTTTAAATCCCTAAGAAGCACATCACCTCTTTTTTTGCTGCCCAAATTATAATAATTTTGCCTTGGAAATCAATTTCTATCTTAACTGTATTTTATTTATAAAACTTTTGATGTAACTTAATTTTATTGAGGTATAATTAACATACAATGTTACATTAGTTTCAGGTATACAGCATATTGATTCAACAATTCCATACTTAGAGCTCACCATTATAAGTGTAGTCACTATTACTGTACAATATTATCACAGGATTATTCACTGCATTTCCTATGCTGTACTTTTTATCTCCATGACTTTCTGTTTTATAATTGGAAGTTTGTATCTCAATCCCCTTTACCTTTATCTGTTTCATCCCTCCCCTGCCCACTTCCCCTCCAGCAACCACCAGTTTGGTTTCTCACATCACCTCTTTTTGAAGGTCGTGACATATGTATACATGTATCAAAGAATATTTGGATTCTCAATTGGCAAAACTTTTTTGGAAAGGAAAACCTAGGGAACTCATATTGATTTACACACACATTTATTCTTCTTTAACAAAAACTTACTGAATACATGCAATGTGTTAGATACTGCAGCCAACTCTGTGAAGACTCTAAAAGTGGACCCTGTCCCAGAACTAAGAACTGTGAACTCAAAGCTGCATAATTGGGATAGGACATATCCCCAAAAAACTAGTGCAATGCTGAACTGCTGGGTTCTAGAGGAGGCATACGGAGTGCTTAGGAAATGCCAACAAGGAGCAGATCACATCTAGGAGGAGGAACGGATCACTTGAGAGAGTAATCACTTGAGCCAGTCCTTAAAGTATTAATTGGATGTTCATAGACATAGATGGGAAAAGAGAGCATTTTAGTAGTCAGAATCAGCATGAACAGAAGTCTGAATTCAGGGAGATAGGGACGGCATTTGGTAAGTAAGCCTTTAGCAAACAGTAAGTAGTCCAGAGTGGGGATAACACAAGGGGCGTGTATACAGAAGATTGGCTACATATAACTGGAAGGGTGGGTTATGGATCAAGTGTGATCGATTATGAGTACAGTGCTCATACTTATTCTTTGTCTCACTGGTTTCCAGGAGGAGAGATTGTCCCTACACACTCCTGACTTGTTGCCCTATTCCCTCCCCTACTCCTAGTGGAAGGTGGAGGGATCTTTCTGCTGGTTGAGTTCAGGGGCAGACACCAAGCCCAGCTGCTTTTTTTCCTTCTAGTGATCCTCTGAGACCCAGAGACCCACAAGAAACCCAGCAACTCTATGTGGTGGGTTTTGCAGAGGCAGAGCCAGAAAAAGGGTGAGGGTGGGGGGCGGGGAAGCCTATGTTTCTTTTTATCCCTATTTGGGATGCAGTGATCCTACCTATCTAAGCCTGTTTGTCAGTGATAGGCTTCTATATATTATATTTACATGCATATCACCATCAATCTCTCTTCCTTTTTTGCGTGTTCTTGGAAATGTTATAACAAGACATAACCCAAAAGAATCAATATCCTATTAGTACAGAAGAATGTACCTTAGAACTTATCTCCAATGCCACAGGGTAGTAGGTGGACATACCCACCCCCCTTCTCTCTGAGAGTGTCCTTGAACCTGCCATTAGAGGAGCTGGTCATCAGAAAAAAACAGTTTTCTCTGTTCTGCCTCAGTCTTCCCAGCAAATCACTTTTGCCCATCTGATAGGTGAGAACTGATATCTTATTGTAATTTTAATGTGGATTTTTCTTATAGTGAGTGAAGATTAACATCATTTTTAAAGGGCTATTAGTGTATCTTTGAGGATAATTTATTTCTATTTTTTACTTTTTCTGTTAGGTTTTAATCTATTTTCTTGATTCCAAGAGGTTTTTACATGTTAAGGAGATTAGCTTTTAATCTGTGATATAATTTACCAATATTTTCTCCAGATCTGTCTGTTGTATTTGACTTAGGTTAGAGTCATTTTGAAAAGCAAAAGTTAAACTTTAAGAAATATTTATGTGGTCAAATTTATCTGTCATTTATTTTGTTTCTTGATTTTGTATCACAGTGAGTCTTTCCATACATTCAAATTATAAAGGAAATTTACCTATTTTTCTTTTTCCCATTTTCTTTTTTTTAATTTATTTTTTTCTCACCATAGCACATACCCTCCCCAATGTTCCCATTTTCAAATTTATATTTTACCCCCCTCTTTAGAGTTTACTCTAGAATAAGATATATGGATAAAATTTACTGAGCATCTATTATGTGCCAAAAATCAAACACGTCCTTCTATAAGGATATGTTTGAGTCTTATAATTTTGGTTTGTAGGTTTTTTTTTTTTTAAGTTTTTATTTATTTATTTGTCAGAGAGAGCGAGTGAGAGAGCGAGCACAGGTAGACAGAGAGGCAGGCAGAGGCAGAGGGAGAAGCAGGCTCCCTGCTGAGCAAGGAGCCCAATGTGGGACTCGATCCCAGGATACTGGGATCATGACCTGAGCCGAAGGCAGCTGCTTAACCAACTGAGCCACCCAGGTGTCCCTGGTTTGTAGGTTTTAACAGACCATCCAGGACAATTCCTTATTCACAAGAAACCTTCTACAAAAATAGTATTTTGTATTCATAATGAACACTAGAAATCAAGAGACTCTGGTCACTAAAACTGTTTTGCTAGTAAATTTCTATGTGACCTTGAGTAAGTCATTCAGCCTCATATTCACTAATATTAAGTATTGTCTACCCTACATTTCAAAGATTTTCCTAATTTATATTGGTCAAAATTAAAGTACTCCTTCAGGAGAAAGGTAACACATTTTTAGAATTTGTTATGATATAGTAACTCAATTGGGCAAGAAATAAAGTAGATTGAATGTATGTTATATTGAACAAAAGTCATACATTTTGCAGTAAACTTTGTAGGATCTCCTTTACATAAGGAAGTTTAAAATTGCTTATCTCTGTTTGTAAAAGTAGCAAAGTTTATTGAAAAAAAAAACTAAAAAATTAAGGAAAGGAAACAGTAAGGATCACTCATAGCATAAAAAATAACGCAAGAGGAAACATTTCACAACAGCAGAAGAAAGTAACCCTGGAGCAGAACTTTGCAAATAGCACAAAACTTGAGAGCTGTGCATAAAAGGAATACTATATGTTAGCTAATTGAATTTAAAATTAAAAAAAATATTTCATGGCAAAGCATAATCAAAGGCAGAAGGCAAAGAGCAAATTAGTAAAGATATTTCTAATACGTATGAGAGTAAAAGAGTATATTTACTTCTTTGTATATGAAAATGTGTTAAAAATCATAAGGGAAAAGCCAACAAGCCAGTGGAAAATAGCAAGTATATGAGGAGGGAGTTTTCTGAGAAACAAATGCAAAAGACTTTAAAAACTGTGAAAATATACTCAACTTCATTTACAATTAAAGAGAAGCAAAGATACATAGATATAAGTATTTATTTTTACTTAAGCTGGCTTTACACCAAATGTGGGACTTGAACTCACAGCCCCAAGATCAAGAGTCACATGTTCTACAGACCAGGCCAGCAGGCACCCCTATGTAATTGTGCCCTTAATGCATTCCACTTTAACAGTGAGAAAAAAGAAAATGATTTCTTCCCTGTTGAGGACTAGTGTTGAAAAATAATAGCAACAAACTGAACACACACACACAATTACAAATGTGAAAAATGCCATGAAAAAAAGGAAATGTGTGCAATGAGAGCATTTCACATGTTTCAGGGAAAGCATTCCTGAATAAGTCACCTTTGAGTAGGGGCTGAAGGATGACTAAAGGTTAACTGGGAAAGGTTGGTGGAAAGGGCAAAAACATTTTTGAAAAGAAAAGAATATTATGTTCAAAGGCCCTGAGGCAGGAAGAGAGAGCAAAACTTGTTCAATGAGCAGAGAGAATGTCAGGGTCAGGAATCTGCAGGAAAGACAGCAAAAAAAGGGAGAGTATAACACAAAGTGGACAAGGCCATATTACCATAGAATCCTGAAGGACATATGCAAAGCAGGCAAGCTCAAAATCGCTAAAAATCTGCTTATTTTGGGCTATTTAAAAAATAATTAGATATATAAAAGTTTGAGTTTGATGCTGATGGGCTGTTAAGCTAACAGATCAGGTTTCAGTCTGCAGTGAAGAAGTCAACAATCTAGGGACCAATACACAGAGGCCATCTTTTGCTCATTCATATAATAGCCTGCATTAATTTCTTTCAGCAATGTTTTAGTTTTCAGTGTACAAGTCCTTCACCTACTTTGTTAAGTTGTATTTTAGGTAATAGGTATTTCATTCTTTGGGTGTTATTGTAAAAGGAATTGTTTTCTTATTTTTCTTTTATGATTGTTCCTTGCTGTTGTATAGAAAAACAATGAAATCTGTAACTTTGTGGAACTTATTTATTAGCTTTAGGAGCTTTCTTGTGAGATTCTTTGGGATTTTCCATATATAGGATTATGTCATCTGTGAATATAGATTTACTTCCTCCTTTCTGATTTGAATGCTTTTAATTTCCTCTCTCCCTCCCTCCCTTCCTTCCCTCTACCACTCCATCCCTTCTTTCTTTCCTTCCTTCCTTCCTTTCTCTTTTTCTCTTAATTGCTGTGGCCAGAATTTCTAGTACAATATTGACTAGCAGTAGTGGAAGTCATTTTTTACCAGATATTCCTGATATTAGTGGGAAGGCTTTCAATTTTTCACTATTGAGTATAATATTAGTTTTGAGTTTGTTTTTTTTTTATTTGTCAGAGAGAGAGAGCGAGAGAGCGAGCACAGGCAGACAGAGTGGCAGGCAGAGGCAGAGGGAGAAGCAGGCTCCCCGCCGAGCAAGGAGCCTGATGTGGGACTCGATCCCAGGACGCTGGGATCATAACCTGAGCCGAAGGCAGCCGCTCAACCAACTGAGCCACCCAGGTGTCCCAGTTTTGAGTTTTTCATGAGTACCTTTTATCATGATGAGGAAGTTCCCTCTGTTCCTACTTTTCTGAATCTTTTGATCATCAAAGGATGTTGTTTGTTAAATGCCTTTTCTTTTTTTTTTTAATTAAAATTTTATTTTTTTATAAACATACAATGTATTTTTAGCCCCAGGGGTACAGGTCTGTGAATCGCCAGGTTTACACACTTCACAACACTCACCATAACACATACCCTCCCCAATGTCCATAACCCCACCACCCTCTCCTGACTCCCCTCCCCCCAGCAACCCACAGTTTGTTTTGTGAGATTAAGAGTCTCTTAGGGTTTGGCTCCCTCCTGATCCCATCTTGTTTCATTTATTCTTTTCCTATCCCCCAAACCCACCACATTGCATCTCCACTTCCTCATATCAGGGAGATCATGATAGTTGTCTTTCTCCGATTGACTTATTTCGCTAAGCACAATATCCTCTAGTTCCATCCACACTGTTGCAAATGGCAAGATTTTCTCTCTTGATGGCTGTATAGTATTGCTATATATATATATATATATATATATATATATATATATATATACATACCACCTCTTCTTTATCCATTCATCTGTTGATGGACATCTAGGTTCTTTCCATAGTTTGGCTATTGTGGACATTGCTGGTATAAACATTTGGGTGCACGTGCCCCTTCGGGTCACTACATTTGTATCTTTAGGGTAAATATCCAGTAGTGCAATTGCTGGGTCATAGGGTAGCTCTATTTTAAACTTTTTGAAGAACCTCCATGGTGTTTTCCAGAGTGGTTGCACCAGCTTGCATTCCCACCAACAGTGTAGGAGGGTTCCTCTTTCTCTGCATCCTTGCCAGCTTCTGTCATTTCCAGCCATTCTGACTGGTGTGAGGTGGTATCTCATTGTGGTTTTGATTTGTATTTCCCTGATGCCGAGTGATGTAGAGCACTTGTTCATGTGTCTGTTGGCCATCTGGATGTCTTCTTTGCAGAAATGTCTGTTCATGTCCTCTGCCCATTTCTTGATTGGATTATTTGTTCTTTGAGTATTGAGTTTGATAAGCTCTTTATAGATTTTGCACACTAGCCCTTTATCTGATAAGTCGTTTGCAAATCTCTTCTCCCATTCTGTCAGTTGTCTTTTGGTTTTGTTGACTGTTTCCTTTGCAGTGCAAAAGCTTTTGATCTTGATGAAATCCTAATAGTTCATTTTTGGCCTTGCTTCCCTTGCCTTTGGCGATGTTCCTAGGAAGATGTTGCTGCGGCTGAGGTTGAAGAGGTTGCTGCCTGTGTTCTCCTCAAGGATTTTGATGGATTCCTTTCTCACATTGAGGTTCTTCATCCATTTTGAATCTATTTTCGTGTGTGGTGTAAGGAAATGGTCCAATTTCATTTTTCTGCAAGTGGCTGTCCAATTTTCCCAACACCATTTATTGAAGTTGGACATTCTTTCCTGCTTTATCGAAGATTAGTTGACCATAGAGTTGAGGGTCTATTTCTGGGCTCTCTATTCTGTTCCATTGATCTATGTGTCTGTTTTTGTGCCAGTACCATACTGTCTTGATGATGACAGCTTTGTA
>PISX010026716.1:0-24161 GCA_004024625.1 Mellivora capensis | reverse complement strand
CAAAGTAAGGAAAGTTATCAAAGATAAAGAAAGGCATTGCGTAATGATAAAGGGGTCATCTCTAAAAAGATATAACTGTCCTTAATGTGTACATGTCTAACAATACAGCATCAAACTACCTCAGGCAAAAACCGGTAGAAGTGAAAGGGGAAAGAGAGAAAGAGATCCACCATCAGAACTGGAGATTTCAACACTCTTCGTTCTGAAAGCGACAGATTCAGGAGGCAGAGAATAGGTAAAGGCATAGTTGAACTCAACAACATCATCAATCAAATTATATAAATGAGGTCAACAGTTCATCCAACAGCAGCAGAACACACATTTTTCTCAAGCTCACGTGGAACATTCACCAGGATAGCCCACATTATGGGCCATCAAATACACCTTAACTAAAAGAACAGAAATCCATGGGGCACCTGGGTGACTCAGTTAAGTGTCTGCCTTCAGATCAGTCATGATCCCAGGGTCCTGGATCAAGGCCCACATGGGGCTCCTCGCTCAGTGGGAAGCCTGCTTCTCCCCCTGCCACTCTCCCTGTTTGTCTTCCCTCTCTGGCTGTGTCTCTCTGTCAAATAAATAAATAAAATCTTAAAAAATAAATAACTAAATAAACAGAAATCCTACAATGTCTGCTCTCAGGCCACGATGGAATTAAACTAGAAATCAGTAACAGAAAGATAACTGTGAGGATATATGAGATTTAAACAACACATAAATAACACATAGGTCAAAGAAATTTAAATTTTCAAAAGAAATTTAGGAATATTTTGAACTAAATGAATATGAAAACACAACTTAGCAAAACTTATTGGATGCAGTGGGAGCAGTGCTTAAGGGGAAATTTGTAATATTGAATGCATATAAGAGAAAGGAAGAAGGTCTAAAATCAATAATCGAAGCTTCCAACTTGGGAAACTATTAGAGAAGAGCACATTAAATCCAAAGCAAAAAAAAAAAAAAAAAAAAAGAGAAAATAAGAATTAGACCAGAAATTGGTGTGATTTCAGCCTAGGTCATGATCTCAAGGTCATGAGGCTTGCCCTGTGTCCCCCTCTTTGCTGGGTGTGGAACCTGCATAAGATTCTCTCTCTCTATGTCTTCCTCTGACCTTTCCTCCCCCAAGGGAAAGGAAAAAAAAGAAAAGAGCAGAAATCAACAAAACTTTTGAAAAGAAAAAAAAAAAATCAATGAAACCACAAGCTGGTTCTTCGAAAAGATCAATAAAACCTATAAGCCTTTAACAAGGCTAAGTAAGGAAAAAAGAGAGAGGACACAAATTATTACTATCAGAAATAAAAGAGGGGATGTCACTACAGATTCCAGGGAAATTAAAAGGATAATAAAAGAATACTATGAACAAATCTGTGCCCACAAATTTAATGACCTAAATGAAGTGGACCAATTCCTTGAAAGATACAATGTTTCAAAACTCATACAAGAAGAAATAGGTGACTTGAATAGGCCTAAATCTATTAAAGAAATTGAGCTAATAATTAATGACTTTTCAAAAAAATAATAACTTGTCAAAAAGAAAGCACCAGTCCCAGATATATTCCTGGTGAATTTTGTCAAACATTTAAGGAAGAGATTTTGCCAGTTTTCTACAATATCTTTCAGAAGACAGAAGCAGAGAAAAAACTTCTAAATCATTCTGTGTGGCCAGCATTACCATAATACCAAAACCAGAAAAAGACATTAAAAGAAAAGACTACTACAGATCAATATCTCTTATGACGTAAGTGGAAATTTCTTTTCTACCTCTTAAATATAAAATGTAAAACTATACAATTCCTGGAAGATAATATAGGACAAAACCTAGGTGACCTTGGGGTATGATGATGCCTTTTTAGATGCAATTCTGGAGATATTATCCATGGAAGAAATACAGTGGACCCTTGAACAACACAGGTTTGAGCTATGGAGGACCACATATACACAGATTTTCTATGGTACTGTAAACATATTTTCTCTTCCTTATGGCTTTCTTAATAACATTTTCTTTTCTCTAGCTCACTTCATTATAAGAATATAGTGTATAATACATGCAACATACAACATACGTGTCAATCAACTGTTTATGTTATTGGTAAAGCTGCCAATCAACAGTAGGCTGTTAGTACAGTTGGCCCTTGGACAACACGGGGCTTCAGGACACCAACCCCTTGTGCAGTTGAAAATCAGCCTATTAACTTCTGACTCCCCACAAATTTAACCACTATTAGTGGTAACTGTTAACTATGCACAAGGGAACCCATGCAGTTCAAACCCATGTCGTTTGAGTGTGAACTATAATTAAGTTTTTGGGAAGCCAAAATTTATACATAGCTTTTTAGACTGCATGGGGGTCAAGGCCCCAACCCTCTCATTATTCAAGCGCCAACTACAATTGATAAACTCAACTTCATTACAATGAAAGCCTGTCATTCAGTGGAATATAGTATGTTCATACGGCTTTGCAGTCATTTTAAAGTTAGGGCATTTCCATCACCCACAGAAGAAATCCTGTCCTCATTAGCAGTCACCCCTCATTTCCCCATAGCCCCAGGCAACTGCTAATCTACTCTCTGTCTCTATAGATCTGCCTGTTCTGGACATTTCATATAAATGGTATCATACGGTAGCGGTCTTTTGTGAATAGCTTTTTTCACCTAGTGTAATGTTTTTAAGGTTTATCCATGTTATAGCATGTATCAATACTTCATTTTTTTTTATTGTAAAGTAATCTATTGTATGCACTTTTTGCCCAGGATAAAGCTGCTATGACCATTGGTGTACACATTTGTGCGTGTACATATGTTTTCGTTTTCCTTGGCCGTATACCTAGGAGTGGAATTGCTAAGCCATATGGTAACTCTGTTCAACACAAGGAATTGCCAAACTGTTTTCCATAGTGACTATATAATTTTACATTTATACCAGCAATACACAGGGTTCCAGTTTCTCCAGGTCCTTTCCAATACTTGTTCCCCCCGCCCCCCCTTTTTTTTGTTTGTTTTTGTTTTTTTAATAGTCATTCTAATAGGTGTGAAGTTGGATCTCATCGTGGTTTCAATTTGCATTTTCCTAGTGATTGATAATGTTGAGCATCATTTTATGTTCTTATTGGTTATTTGCATATTTTATTTAGAAAAATGTCTCTGTAAACCCTTGCCTATTTTTTGTTTTTAATATTACAATTTTATTAGATATTCCATTGAACAGAGTATGCTTTTTATTTTTTAATTTTTTAATTTTTTAAAGATTTTATTTATTTATTTGCCAGAGAGAGAGGGGGGAGAATGAGCGAGCACAGGCAGAGTAGCAGGCAGAGGCAGAGGGAGAAGCAGGCTCCCCGCGGAGCAAGGAGCCCGATGTGGGACTCATCCCAGGACGCCGGGATCATGACCTGAGCCGAAGGCAGCTGCTTAACCAACTGAGCCACCCAGGCGTCCCCAGAGTATGCTTTTTAAATGAGTAGACTCTGTTAGAGAAGTTCTAGGCTTACAGAAAATTGAGCAGTTTCCTCTCCCACGGTGGGTTTCCATTTATTACTACTTGAATCGATATGGTCCATTTGTTACAAAGATAAGCCAATATGGATACATTGTTATTAGCTAAAGTCCATAGTTAATATTGTTTCACTCTTTGTGTTGTAAGTTCTATGTTTTGACAAATACATAATGTCATGTATCCAGCATTATAGCATCACGGAGAGTAGTTTTACTGCCCTAACAATCCCTTGTGCTTCACTTATCATTCCTTCTCTACTCCCAGCCCTTGACAACCATTGATCTTTTTGCCATCTCTATAGTTTTACCTTTTCCAGAATGTCATTTAGTTGGAATCATACAGTATGTAGCATTTTCAGACTGGCTTCTTTGACTAAGCAATATATATTTTAAGTTTCCTCTCTGCCTTTTCTTGGCTTGATAGGTCATTTCTTTTTATTGCTAAATTTTTCCATTCACCTTTTGAGGGACATTTTGGTTGCTTCCAGTTTTGGGCAATTATGAATAAGCTGTTATGAACATATGTGTGCAGGTTTCTTTGTGGATCTAGTTTTTGGTGCATTTGGGTAAATACTTAGAAGAGTAAAATTGCTGGAATATAATAAGGTTATATTCAGTTTTGTAAGAAACTGCCAAACTGTCTTTTAAAATGCCTGTACCATTTTGCATTCCCAACAAAAGATTAGGGTTCCTGTTGCTCTACATTCTTGTCAGCACTTGGTATTGTCAAGCTTTTTTGTTTGTTTGTTTGGTTTTTGTTTTTTGTTTTTTAGATGCCAGCCATTCTGATATGTAGTGTATCTCACTGTTTTAATTTGTGGCTCTCGAATGAGAATGATGCGGAGCATCATTTTGTATGATTATTTGCCATCTGTATATCTTCACTGGTGAGGTATCTGTTCAGACTTTTTGCCCATTTTTGAGCTGGGTTATTGTCCTTTTATTATCGAATGGGAAGAGTTACTTATATATACTGGAAACCAGTCCCTTATCACATATATGATTTGCAAATTTTCTATCCTATTCTATAGGTTGTTTTTTGATGGTAACATTTGCACCACAGAAGTTTTGTGTATTCCAGTGGCTTCATCTTAACTCTTACTAATTGCAGCCAGAATACACAGGGGCAGAAACAAAAATAAGTAAGAGGAAGAGCAGTAGGAAGAGCCAGGAGAGGAGAGACGCCTTTGGAGAGGCATTGCCACAAAGCCCTGGGTGGAGAGAGGAAGGAATAAAGAGGATGGAGGAAAAGAGGCACCTTTAGCTCTGGCCCAAGTTCCCGCAGTGGATGCCGTTTGCTTCGTAGCCCCGGATTTTCTCTGAGAAAGGTATACACATGTAAAAGGAGTTTTTGAGGTCCTTCTAAAGAAAATACCAGAGTTCAACGTTCCTCCAGGGCAGGGACTCTATTTCCTTTACCTTTTTATCCCTAAGCACCTAACACAAACCCTGGCAGAAAGACTTTCCGTAAATGTTTAAAGAGGGGGAAAGGTGAGAGAAAAATGCATCAGGCCGGAGGGGGAAGTTTACTAGTTGTGGAGGTGTTTGAGTGCAGGGCGTCTCAGTCAGTCCCCGCTAGGAAAAAGTTGTCTCCGAGAATAACCCGGGAGGCAACTAAAGAATTTCTGATTCCCACTGTGTACAGGAGCTGAGGGTTCCCAAGACAGAGATGGGGGCCCGAGAACCTTCTGTGGAGGGAAGAGACTAAGCTGATGCCACATCTGAGCCGTCCTCGGGAGAAGGAGGGAGGGGAGGAGAAAGAGGAGAGGGAGGAGGTGGAGCCTCCCGGCCAGCATCAGCCAGTGGAGGTTGGGAAGCCTCGCTTTCCCCTCCCTTGTTGCCTCCACCTGGCTCCTCCCCGCGTTCGCCAAGCTCCCCTCCCCCTTCCCCAAGGACAGTCTGCAAGGAAGCCGTGGCGGAGGAGAGCTGAGACTAAAAGGCAAGAGGGCCCCTTGGGTGAAGACCCAGGGGGAAAGCCGAGAGCGAGGTGGGGATCACCGTGCTGGGAGGAGGCGGTGGGGAGAACTGGAAGGAGTGGACGGGAAAAGAAGAGGTGGTATGGCACGTGAAGCTGGAGGGAAGAGGGGGGATGGGTAGGGCCGTTGTGAAGAATCCTAGCTCTTTGGCTCAGCTCCCTCTGCTTGCATGCACAGCCCCCACCCCTGGGAACCAGGGATGGGTGACTAGTGCTGGACCTCGTTGCCCTTGGCCGCCTGACTCCTATCCTGGCACTTGTCCAATTCAAATCAGTGCACCTGTGATGTTGTCCCCCTATATTTCTCCCTCCCGAGTGCTTATCTACACACATGTGATTTTATATTTAGATTTTATGCCTGTGTTTCTACGTGTGTGTCACTGTGCATCTGTAAGGATGCTTATAGATGAATCTGCGTACATTTGGTATTCCGTGCCTTTATAACTGGTTTAGAGATGCAGAAGAATCCGAGCTGTGTTTGCAGGTCAGCACTCCTAACCTTCCCCCTTGTTATGGTGAATTCCCTCCCTCAGGGAAGCCCCCAGGGGTGAAAGATCAGAGTGTGGGTTTGTAAGTGAGGAGCTACCCGAGTGAATGAGAGGAAAAAACTCAAGGGAAATGGGATCAGCATACTCACGTTTTGTTCTTCTGTTCCCAAATTTTCGCCTTCCTATTTGCACTAGCTAGTTAGTCTTTCTTTTTTTGAGAACGGCAGAAAATTGAACATGAACACTCCTCTAGTTATTAGGAGAGTGTCTCCATCCATGTCTGTTTATTGTATTTCTTTCACTGTTTATAAAAGCCATTATATGCTTTTTAAAGTCCTATTTGTATCTGTATGTGTTAGAAATAGAGTATGGAGCTATGTATCTAAGCATATTAAATAAAAGTTTTCATATGCCTGTGTGCATTTTGTATTGTTTGTCAGTTCCCTAATGCTTTCGGCAACGATTTATTGAACTGTTATGTGCACAGACTTCACCAGGGTTTGGAAAGCTGTGGGGGAGTTTTTTTAAAAATGAACATGATCCCTCCCTGGAGGATTTTTCAGTCTAGGTAGGGAAAATGGCTTATAGCAATCATCTATCCCGGGGTCTGCAAACACTTTCTGTAAAAGGCCAGATAGTAAATATTTCAGTCTTTGCAGGCTATCTGGTCTCTGTCACCATGACCTACTCAGTTGTGGTAGTCAGAAGCAGCCATAAGATGATGTGTGAAAGAATGAGAGTGGTATGGATAATGAGATTTTTATTTCATGCAATTTTAACATGTCATGAAATTGTTTTTTCAACCATTTAAAAACGTGAGAACGTTTCTTAGTTTGCTGCCACATGAAACCATAAAAGGGGCTAGATTTGGTCCATGTGCTTATATAGCTTGCTGACTCCTGATCTAGTCCGACCTTCTTTTCAATATATGAGAAGCAATTTAAATACCACATAGCGGGTCCTGGGTGGCTCACCCGGTTAAGCAGCTGACTCTTAATTTCTGCTCCAGTCATGATCTCTGGGTCCTGGGATCTAGCCCAAAGATGGGCCCTGCGCTCAGCAGGGAGTCGGCTTGGGATTCTCTCTTTCCCTCTGTCCCTCTCCGTTGTGTTCTTTCTCTCTCTCTCTCTCAAATAAATAATAAATTTTTAAAAATCACATAAAATAGTGATTTAATGCTAAATGAATGATCCAGTACCAGACAATATGTGATGAGAGGAAGTCCCAAAAGAAACTCCTTGACCTGTGAGGTCATCAGTGAAGGCTTAATAGACTTAGTATTAATAAGGTTGTGACTAGGACTGGTCTTAAATGATGGACTGGGCTATCGATCCGGGGAAAAGGGCATGGGTGGCCTTCTGGATGCGGGATCAGTGTGCCCAAGTACACACGTGGGGAGGAGCAAGGTAATGTTCAGGTGATGATGGAGCAGGAAATTCATGGGAGCAAAGGTTGAGGCGGTAGGCAAGGGCTAGATCATGGAAGCTTGGACTGCCGACCCAAGAAGCAAGCACGGATTACGTGTAGTTTGTGAGGCTCTGTGTCCCTTAATAATACTATGTGTGTTTGTGTAGGCGTGTCTTCATGAATGTCCCGTTGCATGTATTTTATGGACACGTATGTGGATTTGTGTGTTTATGTGACCTGTGTCTTTATCAGCAGCTCCCCTGATTTCCCCAGATTCACAGCAGAAATAGGAGCTGTGCTTAAAGGTCATCAGGCCTCATTCAGGTGAATGCATCCTCTCTCCACCGAGGCCCCAGGGTCTGCCGACCTTCTGTGGAGGTTTGTTTTGTGTCTCTGGTAAGAGTGGAGAAGGGAAACAAACAGAGGGAGAGCAGCTATTGTAGGCAATTCCGCTGGAGAGAGGCAGCAAGGATTGCAAAGAAGAGAAGGGTAAGGGGCAGATAGAAGGGAGAAGAATAGGATTTGGTAACCATTTTGACTCAGAGTAAGGAGGAGATAAATGAAAAAATTTAGGTTTTAGCCTGGGTAACTGGGAGAGTGATGATTCTGTTGACATTTTAAGAATATAAAAGCGTGTCTTGCGTGTTCCTGTGAGAGAGAGAAATAAGACTTGCAGACAAAAATAGGAAGGTGGTCACATGTCATGTGTCCCTATCTCTGCAAATGTGGCGATGATTCTGTTACTTTTCCCACTGGGTAACATGTGTGAGTTGCAAGGCCTGGAGAGGAGTCAGGAGATGCCCAGGAGGCAGGGAGCCTGAGAGGATGGGAGAAGCCCTAGAATGTCTTTAACCGTTCCCGAGCCTGACCCATTGATTTGTGCAAGCTCAAATGTGCATTTAAAACCTCAAACTCTAGTTCCAGCTTAGCTCGATTCCATACAACTGAACCCTGATCTTCACCGTAACCCAGCCTACCCTTGCTTTCCTGCTTCCATCTTGCTGGTTCTCAGTCAGTGCCCCAAACCTCATCGGAGTCCTGCGGTCTGCAACAGCCTTTTCCTTCATGAAAGCCCCTCACTTCCCTTGAGGCGAACTTGACTTTCCTCCCTGCTTTCTCATTTCTGTTCAGTCAACTGCCCTTCCCCTTGACCTTAGCTTGTTCTCCAAATAGGCTCCAATTGAGGCGGGAGGGATTAGCTAGGACCTTTGCGGTGCTGGGTTTGATTACTGTGACATTTCAGCCTGTCACTCTGTGGGGTGTGGCCTTCTTCTGGAAGAAGTCCAAAGCACCCCGGCTGTAAAGCCCAGACTTAGTATAGTGAGAGAGTGTGACTGAGGCGGCTCTCACCAGTCAAACAGCCATTTTCCTGAGCACCTCGATCTACCTGTGTCTTAACAGGTCATTCCCTTGAATTTCAGAGTGGATCATGACCCATGAAGAGCACCATGCAGCCAAAACCCTGGGGATCGGCAAAGCCATCGCCGTGTTAACCTCTGGTGGAGATGCCCAAGGTAAGAAGGAAGGTGCTGCTTGGGGAGGGACAAAAAACATGGCTGGTGGGCCCCTTGAATTTCTTGACTCCCTTCACCTCTAGAACAAGAACTGTCCTCCTGCTGTAATTCACGCTGGAATCCTGGGCCTTCCCAAAATTCTCTGTCAGGTCTCAGTCCCCAGGTGCTTCTGGATATTATTTGCTCTAATTTACTCAAATCTTCATATAACTTCTTTCCAGGTTTCTCTGAAGATTTGGGACCATTTGGGTCTTTTGGTACCTAAAAGACAGGTGTTTCCTCAAGCTGCATTAAAAGAGACTAAAGAGATAAAATTGTTGAGAAAGCAGGAGGTGGATTCATTTCCAGGACATTGAAGTAGTGGGGAAAGGGAGGGACCAGAATCGGGATTTGGTGGGCCCTAGCTAGAGCCCCAGTTATTGCCTCTGATGTCTGTGGGGTTTTGCTGCACTGACCAGGTCCAGCATCTCATTCCGATAGCACATTCCTTTCTACTAGGCACAGTTCTGCTCTGTTTTCTGTTTTCTCTGGCCTTTTCCTCCTCTTCCATTCCTTCAGCCCTCCAACAAACGGGAACAGCAGCAGTTAATTGGTACAGACCCATAGGATGGGGTCTGGGGGTAGGGTGGGCAGACAGCAAAGCCAGAAAGAACCACTTTCTGGGTTGAGTCCCAGGAACCTGGAAGTCAGGAAAATCAGGTATATGGCAAAATGAAGTGGGACGTAGAGAATGTGTGATTTTTTTTTTTTTTTTTCTCGTTTGATGGT
Source organism: Mellivora capensis (assembly GCA_004024625.1). Classification (NCBI taxonomy): domain Eukaryota; kingdom Metazoa; phylum Chordata; class Mammalia; order Carnivora; family Mustelidae; genus Mellivora; species Mellivora capensis. The sequence goes on along the minus strand of PISX010026716.1, from coordinate 14,521 downwards.
CTCATGCATTCTAGTTTATAATACCTTGAAGAGAGGCAGACGGTCTTTGAGAGGGACACCAGGACATGGACACTGTGCTGGAAAAAGAGGGAAGGAAAGAGATTTTAGCTGGTCTCCCCTTCACTCTGTTCCTCTGTCTCTCTAGGCTTCCTAGACTTTGTGTTAAACACCCATTTTTGTTTGGGGTCTTGTCCTGTGTGTTTTGAAAAAGTTGATTTCCTTGGGGGAACTTGTAGTTCTAGGAGGAGAGGTAACATACATTTCTAGAGTTCTTATGTGAGGTTCATAAATAACAATAATCAAGTGTGCCTTAAGCAAGTAGAACCCACTTATATCATGAAATGTTAGGCTTTAGTAGGACTAACCAGGGAAAAGTTCCCAGGCAAGGTAGATTTCAAGAAACTGAACTGTTCATTGAATGGATTCTTGCTTCAACAGTGCCTGGTACATAGTAAGTGCTAAAAAACATATTCCTAATTAAGTGCAAAGGGAATTATTGAGCACCTGTGTAGCAAGCAAGATGGTGGGCGCTAAGGATACATTGATGAAAAGGTCACAGGTTGTCTTCGCTCTTACAGTCCTTCTCACGAGTGTCATTAGTAAATCTAGACTTTAAATATGTTTTAAACTAATGTTTATTGAGTTACACCTGTGATATATATATTATGAACATGAGAACGCTAGAACGAAGACACTTAGGGAGGAGGGCCGAGAAGTCTGAGTTCAGGAATGGTGGCTGCATTGGGAATGCAGAGCCCTGCTTGAGGCTGGCTTGGCTTCTCTTGCTTCTCTGTTCTCTCCTGGAAAGACTCCCATGCTACGTAAACTCTTGAGTTTTGACCCTAAAACCTTGGTAGGGTGGGTTGTGAAATTGGATGAAGCGAAGTAGGAGCCTGCTGAAAATCCAAGGGAGGTATATGAAGTTAGGAAATTATGAAAAAGAAGGGCTCTCTGGAGAGGGGGAAGTGGTTAAAAAAAAAAAAAAGAGAGAGAGAGAGAGAGAGACCTAGGATTTAACTTGGGTCTAAGAGCAGCAGAGCCCTTCCAGCTTCGGATCCTGAGCAGAGAAACCCTCATTTTAGAGGGACTGTCACCTGCTTCACAGGAAGATCATCCTTCCTGGAGGCAGGGGCTAGCATAAGCTGATTTGCGGAGGGCCAGCTGGACCCAGGCCTGTGGGGTCCCGTGACAGGCATGATGTCCCCAGGGAAACATTCCTCTAGGAGGCCACATAACATCACAGGTGCATGGGAGCAGTTGGGACAGGATGAAACTGAGAGAGGCAGGAAGCAAAGCAGAAAACTCAAAGCAGAGCCGAGAGATCCCAGATGAAAGAGCAGCTCAAATACAGCAGTTGGCCCGCCCAGAGATCAGTTTCATGATCTTTAGTTTTCCCAGGGAGAGCATAGCATAGAAATGATTTTTCCCCAGAGGCTATGAGCCACATGGGAGAGTGAGATTGGGCTCTGTAAAATCCAGACAGGCCATAGCTCTGTCATTCCCTGAGTTCAGCAAAGCTCATAACTTCTTAAAGTAGAAGAGAGGCCAGAAAGCAACCTGAGTTCAGAAGCTGGTCTGAGTAGATACAAATCCTAATTCCCGCTTCAGCCCAGGAATGGCCCCAGCTCTGCTCAGTCTTACGGCATTGGGCATTCTGACATTGGCAAGGATCTCAGTCGTCTGCTCTGGCCCTTTGACCTCAGATGGGCAGTCCATTCTGAATGCCTGTCTATCCTGTTTGCAAAGGTTTTAGAGGTTTACGGAAACAGGGATTCGATGACCTCTCTGGATTGCTATTCTAGGATTCATAATTTGAATTGCATATTCAGAAGTGTAATTCAGGTCTAACATTTATTTCTCATGTTGGAATTAAAGGATCTCCCCGCCCCCCTGCATATTCAGAGTTCAGTTAAGGTAGAAAGAAAGTTGTTAACATTTGCTTTCAAAAAGGTAGTGACCAAGTCATTTATTAGTTTGTTTCTGTCTCATGTGATGGGGACCCATCACCCACAGTTCTCCCCAACACTTCTTCCCTACAGGCTGTAATTAGAAACTCCAGAGTACGTGCCTCTGATGTTCCCCAGAGCCCCTCTTCGCTGTACCCAGAGTACCCCCTGGGTGGTGCCTGTAATCTTATCCTTCGTCTTGCTTCTAATAAGTGAGACAGCTGCGAACACAGGGTTATTTAGGGCAACGTGGGACAGCCAAGGAGAGCCTGGCCAGGACTGGTCGGGGGCCAGAATAGGCCAGTAATGTGAAGTAGGAGGGCCCAAAGAATTACTGGGACTCCCTAGTAAAAGTTAGTATACATCCCAGTCTGCGATTTCTAGGGAACTGGGGGTTTGAGATGCAGGTATAGGGGATGAAGGGAGTCTTAAAACTTGGTTTCTAGGAAAATAGCTATCCTACTTAGAGGCAGGAAGGATGACCTCTGGAACTTGATAAGATGGGGTAAGACGGTAAAGGGAGGAGCGAAGAGAAAGGATTTTCTTCTGCCCAATGGATTTGGATATTTCCTACCTGACGGCCATTGTTTACACTTAAAACCTTTTAAGTCATTTGTTTTTCTTAAGTCTTTTTTCCCCTACTCTTACTCAATTAGGGAGTGGGAAACAGCATTCTAACTTACAAATTTCAGAAGAATGTTTTTTCCTTATTTTTTAAAATTACAGCTCGTGCTCCAGAACTCCAGGTATCCCAAAGAGAATTCCAAAGGCCTTATCAAAGTCTAGAAAATGAATAAACAATAGTCATTTCTATTCTGATCTTATAGACTTTATTCCACCTTCCTAAAGCACAGATGGCTATGCATTGACTTTGACTTTGCTCTTTTCATAAACACAGGCATTTCCTAAAACTTCTGAGAAGCCTGCTCCCATCACAGATTTTTCCATTTTGGTCCCTTCAAGTTGAGAATGTGAACCTAAACTTCTAGACTCTGACAGTGCTGCTCACCAGGGACCTCTTGTAGGCAAGCCACATCTTTCAGTTCTTACCTGAGATCAGTTTTGGGAGCCTTCGGCATTGTTCCAGCTTCTTGAAACTGTCCCCTTTGGCTTCTAAGACATCACTAAGCTGATTTTCCATCTGTCTTTATTGTGGCTCCTTAGTCTCCCTCCTGGATCCCATTTTCCCCTGCCCTTTCTTTCAGTATTGGTTTTCCTCTGGGTTCCATTCCTTGCCTTTCCCACTTGGATTCTACATATTCTCTTGAGACAGCCTCTTCCAAGTCCACCTGGATGTCCCACAAGAACTTCAAGCTCAGTGTCTCCCAATATGAATGTGTCATCCGCACCCCCACCTGTCTGACTCAAAACCCGCCTCCGCTCGGTTAATCGCACCACCATTGTACCTTGCGCCTGAATCATTCCTGGGGCGTTTCCATCCCCCTCTCCAACACCTTGAAATCTAAATGCATAGCTGTGCTGCTTCCGAGGTGTCTCCCGTCCAGTGTCTCCTTTTTGTCCCCAGTGCCACTCTCCCAGTCCAGGCTGTCCATCATTTTTGCCTAGGAGGCCTGAGAGCTGTCTTATCCCTGCATCCTCCGTGTTGCTGCCACAGTGATCTTTCTGACATGCACAGAGCATCATGCCTCTCTGCTCTCGAAAGTCTGCAAAGATTCCCCATCATTTGCAACGTTTTTCTTCTAGGTCGCATACCCCTTTAAGTATCATATGAAAGCTGTGGACCTTCTCCCAAATGAAATTCCTGTGCCCGGAACACTTTTCGTAGTTTCATGGGGTTCATGAAGTCCCTGAAACCACCACCCATGGATCTCCAGTCGAACCCTGGCCTACAGAATAAGAGTCACAGTTCCTCATATGGCATTCGGGTGCCTGCCCAACTGTGTGTGGCTTCATCTCGTGCAGAGAGAGAGAGCACAAGCCAGGGAGGGGCAGAGGGAGAGGGGAGAGGAGGAAGCAGGCTCCCCGCCAAACAGGGAGCCCAACATTGGGCTCGATCCCAGGACCCTGGGATCCTGACCTTAGCCGAAGGCAGACGCTTAACTGACCAAGCCACCCAGGCATCCACCTAAGGTTGTTTCTTGACTCTTGCCTTCATTTGTGCTATTCTCCTGCCTAGAACACTCACCCAAAGTGTCCATCTGACAAAAAAGATTTATAAGGATATTGTCCTTTGGGTCTTAGGTCAAATGCTGTCATTTCTGTATAACCTGTCCTGACTTCCTCCTGGCAGTTGAGATGCTCCTTTTCCTTGTTCCCACTGTGCTTTGTACATATCCTCTTTGTAGGGATCCATGTTGTAACCATATTATATTCTTTGCAAGTCTTGAGGACCATTACCTTAATTTTGTATCCCTCGACTATATCATTCATTACTATTTCCCTAGTGCCTATATAGTGCCTGGAGCATGTATTCAATAAATATTTGCTCAATGAGTGAACGGCCCTTTGATCTGATTTGGCATTATAGCCATCTGATACCAACTCTTGTCAGCCTGCAAACTGCCCCGCCCCCCAAAAAACCCCAGACATTTTGGTCTTTTTTATTCTGTTCCATTCCAGGTAGTTTGGGATTTTGCAGTAGTTCTTGATGGATTTTAGTTTGCTGCTGTGGGTTCTTCTAACTACTGGTTTCCCTAGTGCTCACTGGAATCTGGTATTTCTCTAGCCAGGATTAAGGACCATAGGAATAGACTTTAGATTGAAACAAAAAAAACGAACTGGGGTATCTGAGGGAAGGTGGTTCAAATGGTTCACAAGAAATTGATCTATCTTGGCTTTGAGATTCCTTGAGCATCACAGTGAGCCCCTCCTCCTGTTACAAGGGGGAGGGGCTTACTGGGATCAAGACACGGGAGTGTCTTCCACCTCTCACCAGGGAAGCCCTGCTTACTTCGTACAGTCATCAGTAGCACTGGTTCGAATATGGCGGCCTTTATAGCTTCCACTGTGTGTCGTGTGCTGTGGGGGGTGGTTCCTCCACGGTATCTGTGGCAGAGAATGTTCTTGCCACTGAGTAGCTACTGGAAAAGAATGATGCTTAAGTGGGAGAAAGGGGAAAGGCTTTCCTCTCTGTTTTAGTTCTAATTAGTGTTAGTCCTAATTGTTTCTCCCAGTGGAGATACTGGCTCTGTGACTGTGACTTCTTTGGACCTCAGTTTCCAAATCTGTAAAATGGAGGCAGCTTCAGAGTTGTGGATAGGAGTCAATGAGATGAGGTTTGATGAGCATTTAGCAGTGTCTAACACTACAGTAAGCATTCAAGATGATGATTCCCTGGATTGCCCTGGCGAGGAAAGGTCTTAGGAAAGATGGGATTTGGGGGAAAGGGAGAGGTATCTGGAGCTACATAAACACTAAACATGGTAATTCAGTGTTAGTGGGGAGGCTGGAAGACTTGGAGGAGAGAAGTATTCTAGATTAAGAGAAAAGCCCAAGGAAAGGACTGGGTCATATCTTGTAGTCCAGGCTGCTTTTCTGAGGACTAACTTCTCTCTGTTGTCTTTCCTCCCTCCTTGCAGGTATGAATGCTGCTGTCCGGGCTGTGGTTCGAGTTGGTATCTTCACTGGTGCCCGTGTCTTCTTTGTCCATGAGGTTGGTTCTCTACTTTGTTATTCATCATTCTTTCTCTGTTTTCTGCTCCTCCCTCCCTACTTTCTCTTTCCTCTCCCCCCAGTTACACGCTATGTCTCACCTGTCTTGGCTCCCCATCTCCATGAGTATCCCCCTGCCACTCCAGTCTCCGATAATGATGGTGGGATCTAGGGGTCTGCAGACTGGGCCCTCATGGTGCCTGTCCAATTTAAGAAAGAAGTACCTCATTTCAAAGTATTTCACAGAAAATTTAGTATATCCAGAGATAGAGCCTTTGGAAGGAAGAGTCTCATCAGGTTTCTGTAGTTTCCTGATCCTTCTGAGGGTCTAACTCCTCTACCATTCTCTCCCTTCCCTCTCGTTCTTTGTCCACTCTTTGCTCTGTAAGATTTATTTGCTTTCTTCTCAATTTCCTCTTTTCAAGTCCCACTTTTCTCCCTCTTTCCCTCCAACACCCCTCTCTTTTCCCTCTGCTGTTATCAAAGCCATCTGTCATCTAGTTCCCTTGGAAGCAGATTGGAGGACATGGGATGAGCCAGAAGAAAGGGGAATTAGGATGAAATATCAGGAAGGACATCCTGCCCTTTTGAGATTGTAAGAAACTAGAAGAGGGTATTGAAAGTTGATGTCTTCTTCCTTGGACTGTGTTAAATATGACCGTGTAATGGACATCCAGGAACAGTAATGGGGAGGAGGTGATTTGATTCTGAGACCTTCTTCCCAGGATCCCGTCTTAATCGTGGGGGTTTAGGAGAACTGGCCTAGCAGAGGCTGAATGGGTGTAATGTGCCCTACAGGGTTACCAAGGCCTGGTGGATGGCGGAGATCACATCAGAGAGGCCACCTGGGAGAGTGTTTCGATGATGCTGCAGCTGGTATGTCCCTGAAGACTCCTGGCCCATGTTTGCCCTGTCCCTGCTGCACCCCACTCTGGTTTGGCCTCATGGTTGCTCACGTCCCCCCATGTGGCTCGATGTGAAGGGTTCTATGACAAGAGAGGAGCCACGACTGCCCTTTACTCTTTGAGTCTGAAAATATGTCCCTGTCTTCCTAGGGTGGCCTGGAGACGGGAATGCGGTCACAGGACAGTTTGCTCTTTATAGAAAGGTCATAGGCAAGACTTGAGGAGCCACTATGTAAGCAGGACCTGCTTTGTGGTCACGGGGAAGGCCTGGCCGTGAAAATAACTTTACCAGAGGACTGGAGCCAGAGCCAGAAGTAGAGCTGAAATCTGCCAGTCCTCATGTGATGGAGATAATGTCACCTGAAACCAAAGTGTTTAAGGGAGGAAGCAACCAATATAGCGTTTCAGAGTTTCCAGAAAACAACCTAAGATTATGCTGACTATATCCAGAACCCTTTGTGCCACTTTCTCTAAGTCATATACCTATTTTCTGATTTACTGAAAAATCTGCAAATTACATTTGTATCCCCATTCTTTACTTCAACCCTCTAAGAATCCATAGGAAAAATTTTAATGTGCAGTGCTTCGTGAAGGTTCTCTATAAGCAATAATGCCTGCAGTAAAGTCTGAGAATGAGCCAGAATTCTCCATCAATATTCCCAAAGGCATGGAGCCAATTACTTAGCTCTCTCGGGGTATCTATAAGCCTCTGGGAATACTCAGAGCTATTTTTCCTGTGAATTCCTAGGTATTGTGTCTCCTCTCACTAGCACCATAGTCTGAGGAGCAGAAAGGAAATTGGCAGTGCCTGGTTGCAATTAGAAATCAGTGAGTTCAAGAGGGAAAAGGTACTACCAAGCACATTGGGATGAACTCCTAAGAATAGTTTGGATGCAGTCAGATGAAGTCAGGTCACTAGGGAGAATTTTTAGGACTGAAGCCAGTGCTGTTTCTTGTGAAAGATGGAGATTATTCCAAAAGCCAACTGCATGTATGTATTCCTTTGCTCTCCTTGAGGATAATCACTTTGATGACAAAGTCTTCAACGAAATGCGTTGATCTTAGTCTTCAAAGAGGTATAGCAGAATATAAGGAGTGATACTCCTTATGATATGGATATGGATATCATATGATAGCTCAGCCAGTATCATTTCTCTCTCTTCTAGAAAGGACAGATGGCCCTTCAGGATGTCAGGGCTCTTTCTAGAAAGGCACGTGGTTAGGACAGCCCATCACAGTATTGGAATGGAGGAAATCTTTTTTTTTTTTTTTTTTAAGATTTTATTTATTTATTTGACAGACAGAGATCACAAGTAGGCAGAGAGGCAGGCAGAGAGAGAGGGGGAAGCAGGCTCTCTGCGGAGCAGAGAGCCCGATGCGGGGCTTGATCACAGGACCCTGGGATCATGACCTGAGCCGAAAGCAGAGGCTTTAACCCACTGAGCCACCCAGGCGCCCCTGGAATGGAGGAAATCTTAGCACGTTGAGCCCAAATTTGGCCGTGTCCTCTGGGGAGCTAACTTCTACCTCTTCCCCACAGGGAGGCACAGTCATTGGAAGTGCCCGGTGCAAGGACTTCCGGGACCGAGAGGGGCGACTGCGAGCTGCCCACAACCTGGTGAAGCGCGGGATTACCAATCTGTGTGTCATTGGGGGTGATGGCAGCCTCACTGGGGCTGACACCTTCCGTTCTGAGTGGAGTGACTTACTGAGTGACCTCCAGAAAGCGGGTGAGACGTTGTTGTCATAAGTATGGTCTATGCGCCTGCGCATAGCCCCGTCCTCCCACTAGGGGAAGTCATTACCTAGATGCAAATGGACAGTCTCTGGCCTTCTTGTTCTGCCATTGCTTGTGGTTCCCATTAGCTGCAGGTCCTTTCCTCCCCAGTCACCTGCTTTTTCGGCACGCCAGGCACCTCACCCAGTGGCTTCCGGTTTGCTTGTCTTTGTCAGGTAAGATCACAGCAGAGGAGGCTACAAAGTCCAGCTACCTGAACATCGTGGGCTTGGTGGGCTCGATTGACAATGACTTCTGCGGCACCGATATGACCATCGGCACCGATTCTGCCCTGCATCGTATCATAGAGATCGTGGATGCCATCACCACTACTGCTCAGAGGTAAGGGGCAGTGTAGGAGGGTGGCAGCTAGGACTGGCTGAAGGGCTGGGGTCTAGGGAAGATGAATGCTTTGGAGCTGTAGACTTTAACAACCAATTTCCTGGGGCCAGAATGCTGTTTTTAACCAAGAGTTATCCCTGGAGCCCCGAAATTGCGCTGCCATCTAAATGCTGTGGGTTTGCCTCTTGTCGCTGTCTAGCGCACTGTCCACACTGTAGCTCTGAGGGCTTTAATACCCAGGGGGTCTCCCAAATGATTAGGGGCCAATATGAGATGAATCCAGGGAGCCCCAAACCTCAGCCACCCTTTCAGCCATGTCATAGTGACTGTGGTGGCCACCACCACTGCTCAGAGAGTGTGAGAAGGAAGGACAGAAGGTCACAGTTTCCCAGGGTAATCCTCGGAGATTCCGGGCCAGTCGCGACCTCGCTTCTTCCCTTCCCTTCTCGGGCCCCCTCGCTCCCTGGAACAGAGCCACAGGACTGACACAATGTACTGCTGTATTTTAGCCACCCTGTGGCTGACGTGTTTCCCTGGGTCTCCCTGGTCTCTCAGGAAGCTTGTTGGAAGCCTGTTGGAAGCATAAATGCATCTCCCAGGGAGCTTTCATGGCTTGGATGTGGGTGGCGGCTTGATCCTGGCCACAGGGACACGAGGACTGTGTAAGCCCATTGTCTCTCTCTTGCAGCCACCAGAGGACATTTGTGTTAGAAGTGATGGGCCGGCACTGTGGGTAAGATCCCCATCTGGAGTCACTGATTCTGCAGTGCCAGCAATGGCTTTCTCTTCCCCGTAGAGTCCCAAGAGGTCTCCCAGGGGTAGCAGGTCTGGAGGTGTACGTGCTCGTCTGCTTCCCTGCTTCCAACCCCCCCCCCTCCCCCCACACACACGTGCGGGGTTGTGCCTGTGTGTATGGGCCCAGGCACACTCCAGTGTGAAGGGACACACAGTGCTCTGAGATTAGAAGCTGCTTTGGTAGGTGAGCAAGACTAGAAGGTGCTCCTCAGGGACAGAAGCCCACTGAGAAGCTGTCTCAACGGTGCTCTGGTGAGCAAGACTAGAAGGTGCTCCTCAGGGACAGAAGCCCACTGAGAAGCTGTCTCAACGGTGCTCTTACCCTCAGCCCAAGAAGGAAACCACAGACCTTCAGACCTTCCACTGACTATGGGGACAGGCAGACCCGCTGGGTATGGGTGAGGCTGTTCGTGCACTGTGGCTCCTAGCGTGATGCTTCTGCCTCTCATCTCAGATACCTGGCCCTTGTCACCTCCCTCTCCTGTGGGGCTGACTGGGTTTTTATTCCTGAGTGTCCGCCAGATGATGACTGGGAGGAACATCTTTGTCGCCGGCTCAGCGAGGTACTGGCACTTTATTTTGCCCTTAAAAAAACCCTCGCGTGCTCCACTGATGCTGCCTTCACATCAGTTTCCCTCCACTGAGCTCTCTTCTCTTTGCTCTTGACCAGACAAGGACCCGTGGCTCTCGTCTCAACATCATCATTGTGGCTGAGGGCGCGATCGACAAGAATGGGAAACCAATCACCTCTGAGGACATCAAGAATGTAAGTAGGAAGAGCCCAGAAAGGGCTTGGACACCATCCCCTGCCCCCTTCCCTAGTGACCTGAGTCTCCCCTTAGGCCTTCTGTACATCTCTCCCCATGTTTCCTGCCCCCTGGTGTCCAAGGACTTGTGACAAGATAAGAGGCTAAGCCATTTGGGTTTATCTTAGTCTCTACTTGTTTTCAGCCTTTGATTCTTTATCCCTGTCTCTGTCTCTCTTTTGGTCTCTTTAGCTGGTGGTAAAGCGTCTGGGATATGACACTCGGGTCACTGTCTTGGGGCATGTGCAGCGGGGTGGGACCCCATCAGCCTTTGACCGAATCCTGGTAAGTCATGGGGTTATGAGGCCCTCACATGTTAGAACCCATAGCCTACTTCACTGTGACAGGAGCGCACCCCACTGACCATGCCGCCCGCCCACAGCCTCTGATGGCACCGGCCCTTGACCCATTCCTCTACATGTACCAGTTCTCTTCTGTTGCAAAAACTGGTGGGAAACTCTATGCTCTCCAAACGATGAGCTCTCAGATCTCCGCTTTGAGCATTAATACCATTATTAAGATCTAACTTCAGACTCTCAGATTGAACCCTCTTATCCCACTTTCATTGGAAGAGAGACACCATACTCTTCTTTATCAATAAGAAGGGAATATTATTAAGCCTCAGTAACCTCCTTGATTACTACAGTGGACACATTTCTCTGGAACCAGATAAAATTCTAATGGCAAGAAGATGAGGAATCATCAAGCTTAGATGAAATCTGAGTAGGGAGGGAAAGCCTAGTAAGTTCTTGACTGTAGTCCTCAGATACGTGGCTCAGCCCTGTGATCTGGATGGGCCTCGAGTGCCCCGGCTCTCCAGGCTGAGTCCAGATTGGGAGGCCTGAACCAGACTGCCTTTGCTCCCTGGGCTCCTGCAGGGCAGCAGGATGGGTGTGGAAGCCGTGATGGCACTTCTGGAGGGGACCCCGGACACCCCAGCCTGTGTGGTGAGCCTCTCTGGTAACCAGGCTGTGCGCCTGCCCCTCATGGAGTGTGTCCAGGTGGTAAGTACTGACCTCAACCCCACTTCCGAACAGCCCCGAGCCTGTCTTTGAGCTGAGAGGGAAAGAGACCCACTTCCAAGGCCAGTGGAGCAAGGAACAGATGGAAAGACAGCAGGGGAGTCAGATGGGGAAAGAACATGATAGGCTCTGTATGAGAGCGGTCTCCTCTCTGAGTCTCAGGGTCCCCTTCTGTAAGAAGTTCCTAAAGAACGTGACAGATGCTGCATCCCACCAAGTAATGAGACCCAACATCGCATAATATCCAACCTCAATTGCTTTTGCCACATCTTTGTGGGAAGAGGAATGCAGTAGCTCTCCAAACACGATGAAAAGCAGGGATAGTAGTAAGGTCTGGCTGGCTGGCTTATATGTTTCTATAGTATCCACCTTGACCTGTTCCTCTGAGCCAGCACAAGGTTTCTGATGCTCACCCTGAGGGCCAGTAGGAAGGAGTGGCGGGACGCTTTGTAAAGGGTCTGCTGCAGTACCTGAAAATGCTCAGTGCTCAGGGAGAGGTGGCTCTTACATGAAGGACTTGCTCCTCTGATACCACAGAGCAGACATCGTGGCTGGGGCTCAGGGGTCTGGCCCGTCTTTGGGGCTGGTCTGCATCACAGGGCTGAGGGCCCCTGTCTCCTGGCTTCTCCGGCTTCTCTGGGAGACTCGGGGAGTCCTAGCCACCTGCTGCACAGACACACTCCAACCGTGCTTGGAACTGTGTCTCTGGAAGCCCAAGAGCGAAAGCTCTGGCTCATGGAGAAGAAATCAGTAGCTGGGAAGCACATGGCAGGGACTGGCCTTTCTCCCTGACTGCGCTCTCTGGGCGATTGTCTTCCTTTACTCAGTTTAGAGGCTGCTTTGAGGTTGTGGCGTGGGTGTGGCATAGAGGGAGATGCTATTCTGTGAGCACTCCTCCACTCTGCCTGTGTTCTAGTAAGTAGAGCGTTGAATCAGCTCCTTCCTCTGGCTGCTCATTCCTCCCCAAATTGAGGACAAACAGAGATACTTCTTTCTGTGCAAGGTCGGGGGTCATGGAGCAGGTGGGGTGCCCGGTGGGCAGGAACCAGTCATAAGCGTGGAGACGGGCCGGGTGTTCCCATGGGATAGAAATCCAGCCGCGGAGAGCCCTGCCCTGTAGTTGTGATTCTCGCTGTGCTCCTTCCTCAGACCAAGGATGTGACCAAGGCCATGAACGACAGGAAATTTGATGAAGCCATGAAGCTGAGAGGCCGGTGAGGGAATGACCAGAAGCTCCCTAGCTATAGAAATCAGATACTGGAATGAAGCAAAAAAAAAAAAAAAAAAAAAAAGACATAGCTTCAGACCCCAAATAGGGGCTTTTTATTGTCTCTGCAACAGTTTCTTCTCCAGGAGAATGGGTGAGGAGGTGACTGGGAGGCACGGTACATCCCAGGGAGAGATCCCTCCCTGGGATGTACCTTCTGTAATTCGGTGTCTCTGTGTGTTGATTCCAGCTAGGTTTTCTGTTTCTCTAGGGAAAGCACAGCATCTCATGCTGTGTGCGGGGCTGGGAGGAGAGCACTCAGGGAGGGTTGGATTAATCAGTGGCCCCTTTTAAGCCCCAACCTATTCCCTGCTGTGTCCCACTTAAACCCTTCGAGGTTCGCCCTGTGGAACTTCACACCTTGAGCAAAACCTCCTTGGCTGCTGGCATGGGGAGTGGCCTGGAGACGCTCTGCTCTCTCTACTTTTTACAGGAGCTTCATGAACAACTGGGAGGTATACAAACTTCTGGCTCATGTCAGACCCCCAGTCACGAAGGCACCAGTGAGTTCTCCGCCCTTGACTCTCTCCTTCTCCCAGTCTCCCTCTATGAAGTGCTACTTTCACTCCACACAGCCTACAGCCTGGCCAGCTTCCTTGCCCCCTGTCATCTTTGGTACTGAGCCCCTGACCCTATTAAGAAGTCGCTCAGCCACCCCAGATTCCAGCCCCATGTTCTTAGTGTGCCCCGGGCATCTCGAACCCAAGACCCACACCCAGTTTAGGACTGACAAGGTAGCTTGCAAGGAATGGGAAAGAAGTTTACGTATTTTTTTTCCCCTGGGCAAATCTGGGAATGACCACGTCTGAGTGTACTTTAGCCACTTCTTCCATTGCGGTAGTGGTTCTCGGTATTTGGGGTATATCAGAATTACGTGGGCTGCTTATTAAACATGCAGATTGCTGGGTCCTTCCCTCAGAGGATTTAGATCTGGGGCAGGGGCCCAGGTTTAATGGCATAAAGATCATATGGCCCGAGGATCATGCTTTGGAAGCTCTCATTCGTTACATAACGAGTGATGTGTGGGCTTAGGGACAGAGCTTTGCTTATTGATCAGTGATAGAGTTTTGCTTTCCTAGCATGAGGGAGCAGGCTATGCCAGCGTTCCTAGGGTAAGGGGGGTGTTATCCAGAGGCATGTGTCCTGATTGTGGGACCACTAGGGACTCGGGGTCGAGCTCCCCTTACCGACCTGCCCCCTTCTCTCTGCTGGGGTTTTGGTCCCTGTCTCTGCCCCACTCCCTCTTTGCTTCCTTCTCCCCAGGGTAGCACGCACACAGTGGCCGTGATGAACGTGGGGGCCCCGGCCGCAGGCATGAACGCTGCCGTGCGCTCCACTGTGAGAATTGGCCTCATCCAAGGCAACCGGGTGCTGGTTGTGCACGATGGCTTCGAGGGCCTGGCCAAGGGTCAGGTATGGGGACGAAAAGGACAGAGGGCACATACTCTGGGGCCAAGGAGTCGTCACGAGGAGGATAAGTGTGGCAGGGGGGACCTGTCCATTCTCCTTTCTCTTGCCCCCCCCCCCACTACCCCTTCCGTTCTCTACCTTGCTTTCCTCTAAGGTTTTGAACAGAAGTAAATACTTAATTTTAGGGCAGTGTGAATAGGCAGGAGCCACTGAAATGAACCATTTGCAGATCACATACCTTATTTAATTTTCTATCCTAAAGCTTAGTGCGGTGTCTGGCATAAGTAGGCGCTTAATATTTGTGGATGAGCAGTAATGGTGGAGGAAGTTCATCGAGGTGGGGAAAGGCCGATACCTGGGATTCCTTCTCCCACCAGGGGCTGTTGGGGTGGGCTCAGAACACGGGAAGTGGTTATCAGTTCACAGTGCACACCTGTGTGACCTTTCTTGCAGATCGAGGAAGCTGGCTGGAGCTATGTAGGGGGCTGGACTGGCCAAGGTGGTTCCAAACTTGGGACGAAAAGGTAAGGGGTATCATAGGAGCACTCTTCCTAGTTACCCCTAAAGATGTCCCTTGAATATGTGTGTCAGTTCATTAGGTCAGCATCTACACTGCTGTCGCCCGGGACTTTGGTCCAC